>JAVTVY010057082.1:0-293593 GCA_036873755.1 Hanleya hanleyi | reverse complement strand
GAAAGATGAATGTCTAGCATTGATTAGGGAACCAGCGAGGTACAGTTTTGTTAATACTGCCGAACGTGTAAATTATTTAGGAGTCTGATGCCTACTACATCAACATTTTCTGAACGCATTTGACCAAACTGTGTTGGAAAATGGACTCTAGGTAAGGTATACACCGCTAAATTGGGTATCGTAGCTCAACTTATCTATTGTTTGGTGGGAATTCACAAGATTCCATTCAATGTGGGGGTTGAGGTCGGGTGGAATCGTTTTATTAAGGGGGAGGGGGTATATTTGTTGTGTGGTTTTACTGATTAAAATCGGCTATTCGTGACATTAATCAGCCGTTTACCGTCTCAAATCTGTACGACCAAGATATATTTTCAAGTTACACTGAATGGATTGATTTTTTTTTTGTATTTTGTGGATTTACATCATCTGGTGCCTTGCTGAAATGCTAAAATGGTCGAAAATGCTGACTTCTGGTGAGAACGTGTGATCATTGTAATGTCCATATTTGTCTCAAAATGAACTGGCCGATATCAGCACTAATCCAATCAGTCTCACGGTATAACAGAATGAGCAGAGACCCGGCTGAGGATGCTTAAGTTGTCAGATACAGACATTACAGACTAGTTTTAACTGGATTATCCTCCATCTTTGGATTTTTTTACCTGCATCAGTGGCTATTTATTCACTCTCAGTGGAACTCAGAAACCTGAAATAATTGTCAAGTTTATGAGAAGTACCTGAACTCTGATGCCTGCAATAATAATATCATATCTGGTACAGAAAGATTCGATTGACCCTGGCTAACGTCTGACATAAACCGGAAGGGTCATCCTGAATTTATATGCCTGACATGGGGGGTGGGGACAGATTTTGTCATATTATTTGCATTGTCCTCCTTTCGAATTGGCATTTTTTGGCATCTATTTGTAGAGGAAACATTCCTGGTTAATATATAACTAAATTCGATAGTTTCACGCTTCTGATTTTTTAGCAAAATCAAATTTAATTCACAAAATTGCCGAAAATTAGCGTTTTTAATAGTATCGTATCGCAAAAATGACAATAATTCAATGGAAGGACCAACACGCTAGTAACAGGTTTCCGAATATGTAGGAATATATGGGTCATCCATTCAAGAACTAATCATAGCGTTTGTTATGGTATCTTTACAAATCCGGACCTGATCGCCAAGTCCAGATGTGTGCTTTAGCTAGCCGAAAACTGTTGTATTTTCATGGGGGTACATGTAGCAAAAATCGCATAGCGCGCAAAGTATTTGATGAAAACGCGTGAAATTTTTCAAGCTTCCGGGCAATTGAATGATGCAAGCCCATGTCTGATATCAGACTGATTGGATGAAATAAGCCCACCTAATAGGCCTCAGGCTCCTAAATAAAAAAAAGTCCCGATCCGTTAACCCCTAAACGTAATCTCTGCCAAAGACCAGAAATTTCCCGATTTTTTTCCGCCTTCGTTGCAACGATTAATAGAAAGCCGTTGGTACCACTGGCAAGTATTGTATTTGTTCTATTCAGCTACAAATTTTATTTCGATTCACTGCTCGATAACATGCCTCGCCGGGGCACTATTTGCGGGGCCTAGGCACTGCTTTCAGCAGGCAGAGAAAACAGCGAAATGAGCACCTCATGTGTAGAGGCGCGCACAGCTTAAAATTTTGACGGTAAAAGTTTGACAAGAAGTTGGTCACCTTGTAGCGCTTGAAATAAACTACTTCCTGTCGAAAGATGAATGTCTAACATTGATTAGGGAACCAGCGAGGTACAGTTTTGTTAATACTGCCGAACGTGTAAATTATTTAGGAGCCTGATGCCAGACGTCATTCCCCACATCCACCGATTACAGTTCGCTTCGGGTGTCTGGATTGATTTAGCTCGAAGTGTCAAAGGCTGAGCAGGGCCTGATCTAGACTTTTAGTTTGGGCACCCTTACCTGGCGCAGAGTGTGATAAGTTATAGTGAAATAGGCCGCGATGTGGGACTGTCGAAGCCCATGGAAGCTGTCGGAGTATTGAATGGTCTAAATACAGCCTGATAACTTCATATTTGGCAATAGTAATTGCATTAATATAGGTTTCAGCCTGTTCAGAGGGAATTTGCTGAAAAAAAAAAAAAAAAAAAAAAAAAAATTTTTTTTTTCCTCATTTGGGCGCCCAAACCCGTTATAACGGGTTCAAAAACGGCCTGGATCAGGCCCTGCTGAGGATGGTATCTTGTAGATATTCTGTCCCAGGATTTGATACTCAAAGTAGTGTGACTCAAACCGGTGTCCTCAGAGTTTGGCAACAAATTGCCATGAGTAAAATGTAAGCCACTAGACCACTCAGCCACCTCCGCTTCCTGGCTTCCACAGAAAGATTAAGTTTGAGATAAGAGTCTAGATTACATATATTTACTATCCCTCTAAAGCCGATAATTAGGAGCAGTGCCATTACTCAGTCTATCGACAACTTTATTATACCCCCCGTACACGTAGTGTAGGGGCGGTATACTGGTTTCAGCTTGACCGTCCGTCCGTCCGTCCGTCCGTACGTCCGTCCGTCCGTCCGTCCGTACGTCCGTCCGTCCGTCCGTCCGTCCGTACGTCAGTCCGTCTGTACGTCCGTAACATTTGGTTTCCGGAGCATAACTTGACAACCGCTACTTGGATTCCTCTCAAATTTGGTATGCAGCTACCATAACACGAGACCTCGCTTGGGATTGCATATGGCGCATGTGCGTCTACAGGTGGCGCCACCTAGGGTCATTCCATAACATTTCGTTTCCGGAGCATAACTTGACAACCGCTACTTGGATTCCTCTCAAATTTGGTATGTAGCTACCTTACCATGAAACCTCGCTTGGGATTGCGTTTGGCGCATGTGCGTCTACAGGTGGCGCCACCTATGGTCAAAAGTTAGGGTCATCCCGTAACATTTCGTTTCCGGAGCATAACTTGACAACCGCTACTTGGATTCCTTTCAAATTTGGTATGCAGCTGCCATACCATGAGACCTCGCTTGGGATTGCGTTTGGCGCATGTGCGTCTACAGGTGGCGCCACCTAGGGTCAAAAGTTTCTCAAGTCAGTTCGTAACATTTCGTTTCCGGAGCATAACTTGACAACCGCTACTTGGATTCCTCTCAAATTTGGTATGTAGCTACCTTACCATGAGACCTCGCTTGGGATTGCGTTTGGCGCATGTGCGTCTACAGGTGGCGCCACCTATGGTCAAAAGTTAGGGTCATCCCGTAACATTTCGTTTCCGGAGCATAACTTGACAACCGCTACTTGGATTCCTTTTAAATTTGGTATGCAGCTGCCATACCATGAGACCTCGCTTGGGATTGCGTTTGGCGCATGTGCGTCTACAGGTGGCGCCACCTAGGGTCAAAAGTTTCTGAAGTCAGTTCGTAACATTTCGTTTCCGGAGCATAACTTGACAACCGCCAGTTGGATTCCTCTCAAATTTGGTATGCAGCTACCATACCATGAGACCTTGCTCGGGATTGCGTTTGGCGCATGTGCGTCTACAGGTGGCGCCACCTAGGGTCATTCCGTAACATTTCGTTTCCGGAGCATAACTTGACAACCGCTACTTGGATTCCTCTCAAATTTGGTATGTAGCTACCTTACCATGAGACCTCGCTTGGGATTGCGTTTGGCGCATGTGTGTCTACAGGTGGCGCCACCTATGGTCAAAAGTTTCTCATGTCAGTCCGTAACATTTCGTTTCCGGAGCATAACTTGACAACCGCTACTTGGATTCCTTTTCAAATTTGGTATGAAGCTGCCATACCATGAGACCTCGCTTGGGATTGCGTTTGGCGCATGTGCGTCTACAGGTGGCGCCACCTAGGGTCAAAAGTTTCTCAAGTCAGTTCGTAACATTTCTTGTCGGTCCGTAACATTTCGTTTCCGGAGCATAACTTGACAACAGCTAATTGGATTCCTCTCAAATTTGGTATGTAGCTACCTTACCATGAGACCTTGCTTGGGATTGCGCATATGCGTCTACAGGTGGCGCCACCTATGGGCAGAATTTTCTCAGTTGGTCTGTAACATTCCATTTCTGGAGCATAACTTGACAACGGCTGATTAGATTCTTCTCAAATTTTATATGTAGCTGCCATACCATGAGACCTAGCTCAGGATGTTGCATATGCGTCTAGGTAGTAAGTTTAATATTTCACTTCCCATTTACTTCCTTTTCCTCTTCAATATGGTTATCCAGATGACAGTAATTCGCCTATCTGTTGCAACAGCCCATTTCAAGTCTACACGGTTCTACCGTTCTAGTGGTAACAACAGTTAGGTAAAACACAATATGCCTGCATAACCCCATTCTCAACAATCATTATTAACATCAATTTTCTGAACAATCCATTAAACTCATCTGAGTATCGTCACGACACCTGCATAGACAATCCGTTAACCGCACTCCAACCGAGCGAGGTCTCATTGTCAACTAGTTACATACTGTGCCGCCACTCATAACATGTATACTTATATTCCTCTACAAATACTCATCAATTTCTATCAAATGTGCATCCGGGGGGTATCTTGTAAGCATGCTTACTGATGATTTCCACTGCCACAATCCCATTCAGCTTACTCGTGAAACGTTAACCACCCCCATGTATCTATGCCCTTACGGGGGGTATCTTGTAAGCAGCCTTACTGATCATTTTGATCAAATGTGTGCATCCCTCAGACTATGCTCTAGTTTCACCCTGGTCATGGTGTGGCATCATGGGTAACAATATACAGTTTTGAGAACAGAGGTGGCCTAAATCTATCAAACAATAATATCACAAATGATACAAATGGTCCAAGTACATCAGGTTGGTATACAGCACAAGGACTAGCTATACATAATAATAAATACTGATGCTCCCCAACTGACATGTAAAATATAAAATAACCTATAATATAATCTAAATAATCATGTAATCTAGACTCCGATCTGAAGTGTTATCCTAAAAATAATTGGATATAAATGTTACCTACTTTCTAAATGGCATTCAATGTTATGATGAATGCTATAGTACTCTATTATATCGCTTATGAAAGAAAATTTTGCCATCATATTTTTTACTCTGGGCATTCCTCACCAGGAAAGGATTAACCAGCAAAAACACATGTTACATGTAACACTTGGTCATTACCACACAGTAACTTCGAAAATGCATTTATGCCAGTAGTTGTGCCAGAGAGCTTCAACCATTTAGAGTAGACCTCAGCAGGAATGGGACTTTCAAACTGCCACCCTGAAAACCAATTCACCACTTGATATGCTGCTTTTATTTTCACCGATCAGCCCTGTCAAAATGTTAGTTTCTAAAATACATCATAGAAACTGGTTGCCAAGAATTATAATTCAGATAATTAAATGCGTGTTACCGGTACATTGAAAGATTATCATCAAAAATGCTTCATGAACAATTTGGATCATGTACAAGTCTGCACATTGGGTGTTTTAATTTGGAGATACTAATCGCCAAATATAGCTTCAGTGCATTACAAATGAATTAGTATTTAGTGAATATATAATGCAAAATATATGGCTGTTTTATTTAGGTAATGGTTATGTATGTACTATGACGTGATGTGTTTCATTAGCCATTGCAACACCACAGTAATTAGCCATGATTCAGTACTTTATTAACACCTTCCCAGTTGTATCATTAATATTTCATAGTTCTGTTGGCATGAAAAATGGCTTGTTAATATAAACATGACAAACCATGCGATCTTCTGTCGTCTAACTTTATGAATGATTGATCAGATTTTGCCGTCGAATTTTTGCACACAGTGTGTAGATTAATTTTGAGGTAGCGTTAACATGGTTAAAGTCTCACCTTTAACATTACTGACCTGTTTGTGGCAAAGATCATGGGCTAGTGCTGTACACACATGCCTCCATTGTTCCTGCATGTATTTACCCAGGACTGACCAGTTTGGAGAAGCTGTTTCCTCCTCACTACCTGTATGTAGGTATAATAGTGTTACTTTACCACATTTCAGTTTTACATTAATTCCATGCCACAACTTTTTTGTTATTTTAATTCTATCACAACTTATTTTTAATTTCATGTAACAATATATTCTTATTTTTTATTCTGGCTGAATTTTCGAAAACCAGAGCCAAGAGCTTCATGTAATTCTGTGTAGCGAAAAGCAAGCCCTGGTGTGAATAAATTTACTGGGTAATGTTAATTTACACCATGCTAATCGATACTGTGATGGGGTTTGTGCAGACATCTGCCATTAAGGTGCAGGAATGGTTATTATTGTCTCGCATGCTACATGTATTTAGCAGATCTGCTACTTCGCAAATAATTTCTAAAATTTCAGTGATATTTAGAAAGGGGTGTGTTACTTTGAAGATAATTTCTAGGATTACTGCTAGTTAGCACTTTGACTTGCCTGTTCCCAAAGGAAATATATTGTATAATTAGCACAAATGCTAAATATTGAATATTACTTTCTAAATTGCAGCCAGAAGAAATATTCAATATTTATGATAACTCGCAAACGCAAATTGTCGGACTGCCTCTCCCGAAAGAAAATATATTGTATAATTAGCACAAATGCTAAATATTGAATATTTCTTCTAAATTGCAGCCATGATAAATATTGAATATTTCTTCTAAATCGCAGCTCCAAATTGTCCGATTGCCTCTCCTTAAAGAAAATATATTGTATAATTAGCACAAATGCTACATATTTTCAATCTTGCATGGACTGGTGAATAAGGAGGTTTTAAGGCAGTCCTACACCTTATTTGCTGGTCTGTGCAACTCCTCTGACAATAACAGGGATTATTCTATCGTTCTTCCTGGTTAAACAACGCGCATGCGCTGTTATGTAAGGATTTTTAAGACGGTCGCAAGTACATTTTCATTTGTGGTCTGTGCAACTCCACTCAGACAATAACAGATTATTCTATCGCTCTTCCTGGTTAAACAACGCGCATGTTCTGGTATATAGGCTGTTGAAGACAGTCCCAGGTAATGCTTGATTGGTGCCTACAGAACAGGCGATATAAAGGCAACCTCACTGATGCAGACAGCTGACATGTATTCAGACTTACTGGCACAACAAACCAATCACTCAACGATGACCGAAGGTGTTTCGGAGACAATCGGTCCCTTTCATTGTAATTTCGAAAGAAACAAAACGCCAAAAACAACATCTTCCTTTGGTCCTTGATTGCAGCAATCAAATTATATTCTAATTAGACGATATTATAAAGGTGCTAAATATTGAATATATTGTCCTTTCTCCGACACGGTGTTACAGATATTTTAATGCGAATCTCTTCTAATTATAGTAGATCATAAAAGTGCTAAATATTGAATATATTGTCTTTTCTCTGAAAAGACTCTTGTGGATATTTAACTGCGAATCTCTTCTATTTAGTATAGATTATAAAAGTGCTAAATATTGAATATATTGTCTTTCCCAGACGCCAGCTACATATTTAATGCGAATCTTTTCTTATTATATGATATTATAAAGGTGCTAAATAATGAATATATTGTCTTTTCCCAGACGCCAGATAGATATTTAACTGCGAATCTCTTCTAATTAGATGATATTATCAAAGTGCTAAATATTCAATATATTGTCTGTTCTCAAACGTCACCTACATATTTAAATGCGAATATATTCTAATTAGATGATATTATAAAGGTGCTTAATATTGAATATATTGTCCTTTCTCCGAAACGGTGTTACAGATATTGTGATGCGAATCTCTTCTGCTTATATTAGATTATAAAAGTGCTAAATATTGAATATATTGTCTTTTCTCCGAAAAGGGTCTTGTGGATATTTAACTGCGAATCTCTTCTATTTAGTATAGATTATAAAAGTGCTAAATATTGAATATATTGTCTTTTCCCAGATGCCAGCTACATATTTCAGTGCGAATCTTTTCTAATTATACGATATTATGAAGGTGCTAAATATTGAATATATTGTCTTTTTCCAGACGCCAGATAGATATTTAACTGTGAATCTTTTCTAATTAGATGATATTATGAAAGTGCTAAATATTCAATATATTGTCTGTTCTCAATCGTCACCTACATATTTAAATGCGAATATATTCTAATTAGATGATATTATAAAGGTGCTAAATATTGAACATATTGTCCTTTCTCCGACACGGTGTTACAGATATTTTAATGCGAATCTCTTCTAATTAGATTAGATTATAAAAGTGCTAAATATTGAATATATTGTCATTTCTCCGAAAAGGCTCTTGTGCAAATTTAACTGCGAATCTCTTCTATTTAGTATAGATTATAAAGTGCTAAATATTGAATATATTATCTTTTCCCAGACGCCAGCTACATATGTAAGTGCGAATCTTTTCTAATTAGATGATATTATAAAGGTGCTAAATATTGAATATATTGTCTTTCTCGGACGCCAGCTAGATATTTAACTGCGAATCTCTTCTAATTAGATGATATTATCAAAGTGCTAAATATTCAATATATTGTCTGTTCTCAGACGTCAGCTACATATTTATGTGCGAATCTATTCTAATTAGATAATATTATAAAAGTGCTAAATATTGAATATATTGTCCTTTCTCCGACACGGTGTTACAGATATTTTAATGCGAATATATTCTAATTAGACTAGATTATAAAAGTGCTAAATATTGAATATAGATGCTACTAAAGTAACCCACTTTTCTGCCTACTGCGAAGTTTAGCAAAAATATCTGCACAATATTGCCAAGTATGCTATATAGCACCATGTTAAAGCATAGGAAATTTGAAAAGTATCTAAAAAAAAGCCAATCCTGCACCTAACTCACATCTGCCTGTTCAAAATCTGCCTGTCCAAATATTACATTTTCCTAGATTTGGATGTGCTACTTTGCTGTTTTTTTCCTATCTTTCCTCTGTGTTAGATTTTCAACAGCTAACCTGTCCAAATTTGAAATTTCCTGTCCAGTGGACAGGTGAACGGGTCTCGTTTCAGTATTTAATTGGTTATTTCACATAGTATGTTGAAAAGTTTTGCACATATGTGAAAAAAGTTTGAGATATATGAAGAAGTTTAATACATATGGAAAAGTTTTGCACTTTGTTGACTAAATTAACTATTTCACTTAAATGTATAAAATAATTTTGCATATGTCTAAAACTTTTCAACATATGTGGAATACATGTGCACTTTTATACATTGTACACATGTTTAACTATTTTGTGCAAAAGTTTTCAACATATGTCAGATAACCGATTAAATACTGAAACGGATTGCCATAGTTGCCTGTTTTTGAAATGTACCATGTTGCTCTTTGAAGTACATGTACATATATACATGTATGTAATATGTTTCTAAAATTTTGATGAATTGTGCCATTATCTTGGTTGGAATGCCCTAACATTAGACTTGACTATCCCATATAAGGTCTAAATATATGTCTAACAAATACCTAGGTGAACCAGTTCAAGTGGACACAACAATTGTGGATATGGATCAACTCTGTTATACCTGTTCAGACCTACATGTATCAAGGACAGTATTAAACATTTACACCTGTATCTCCATTCTCCAGTCAATACATGTAAATAAAAGGATCAAGAGACTAGCCCACACCTGTAATCTGCCCCCTCCTCAAGGGCTCTAATTACATGTAGTCCTGTCTGAATACACAGGGGTCGAATTTTTACACCAGGTAATGTTTGAAAGAGACAGGTAGAGAAATAAAGTACCTGTACCAGTGACAGGTAGCCGATAATTTTTTGTCCTTCGCCACGAAGTGGTGGGAGAACTTGGAAATTCTAGCCGTCCATCCGTCCCACATCTTGTGATCGCAATTATCTCGAGAACAATTCGACCAATCGACTTCAAACTTGAGAAGGTGCTTCACATCAGTTAGACAGCCATTGGTATTGATTTTCACCGAGGTACGTAATCCAAGATGGCTGCCATTGACCATATTGGATTGCATCTGTCCCGTATCTTCTGAACGCCATTTCTCAAGAACAATTTGACCAATCTACTTCAAACTTGAGAAGGTGCTTCACATCAGTTGGACGGCCATTGGTATTGATTTTCACTCAGGTATGTAATCCAGGATGGCTGCCATTGACCATATTGGATTCCTAAGTCTTTAAAGAGTTATGCCCCTTTACTGATATATTACTTTCTATTTCTGTCCTATATGCCTGAATGTAATCAACTATATCTGCAGAACTGTGTTCGGTATTGCTACTATATTTTGGAAACTTATTTATATTGCTGTATTCTACAAGCCAACAAAGGATTACTCGCCTCGGCTTATGGAGTTATGCCCCTTTCGGATGTAATAATCTCAGATTTTGTTATCTTTAGCTGAATGTACAAGTTATATCTGCAGATCCATGTTCGGTAGAGCTTACTCGTCACAGTTCTTATTTTACAGAGTGCTAAGTCAGACGCCTATCGAAAGTGGCTCCCCTCGACCTGTATTTTACAGAGTTATGTCCCTTTACAGATATATAATTTTTCTATTTCTGTCCTATATGCCTGAATGTAACCAACTACCGGTATGTCTTGATCATCCCACATAGAACTATCTCTTCCCCAATTCACACTACACATGACTCTCAATCACTTGGGGAAAGGCGAGGGGTTTTGATTTGATCAATCTCATGTTTAGTCAGTAAGTATCACTGTCTAGACGTTATAAAATCCACCAACCTACTTATTTTATTATTTCTTCCTTAACTCTACAAATAAATGTACCTAGCTCATATAATGTGAACACAAAATCCATGATGCGAGCCAAACTACATATCGCTCATGGTTATTTTGATACTGAATTGTCTCGATCCTGCAGTATTTCACGATCCACACGTCGATTGGTTTTCTTCAAATTTATAAACCATCCACAAATCCGTGTACAACTACAGACTTAATTCCAGTGTTACACTACCCTTTACTGCTTCCCAAATCTCCTCAACTTGCCTCAGCAATATTAGATAGATGTCTCTTCCCACATACACATATCCACTTTCCAAGTTATATTCAAAGAAGATGTCGGAAGCGTATATTTTTTTGGTGTTCAAAATATATCTTTGACAAAATTCTGCTAATTAGTGCAGGGAAACGAGGTGTCCTGAATTTATTTGTACATGTAGCTTGCAACATGTAGTTTTGTCTTTAACTTTGAATTACATATACTTGACAATTTCAACGATCGCATGTTCAGGTAATTTTTAAAGGTGACAGGTAAACTTTTTGTTATTATTTTGAATATTTGCACCCCTGATCCATGATTTGAGGCTGCTAATAATACTGAATTTGTGCTGCTAATAATACTGTTTTTTTGGCAGCTAATAATACTGATTTGGGGCTGCTAATAATACTGATTTGGGGCTTTCCATATAATACTGATTTGGGGCTTTCCATGTAATACTGATTTGGGGCTTTCCGTATAATACTGATTTGGGGCTGCTAATAATACTGATTTGGGGCTGCTAATAATACTGATTTGTGACTGCTAATAATGCTGATTTGGGACTGCTAATAATACTGATTTTGGGCTGCTAAATAATACTGATTTGAGGCTGGTAATAATACTAACTTTGGGCTGCTTATACTACTGATTTGGGGCTGCTAATAATACTATTTTGGGGCTGCTAATCAGTATTATTCATTTTCCTAGATGGGGCATGACATACATGTACTTCAAATTAATGTATCACTGTTGTGAATGCTGCTCTTCTAGAGAAAAACAAAATCTGAAAATATGAAAACAGTGTCTATCATCACAATATTTTTTGATAAATGAATTTAGAAATCACAAAAATAAGATGCCACAGAAATAACAGGTTGTATGTTTACATGTAATTCCAATCAAGTTTGGCCTGAACTCAAGATAGCCTACAGTATACAGGTTAAAGACACATGATCTCTGATTCTTGTCTACTTAACAGATGGCACCACCCAAAATATTATCAAATTTACATAATACATATACTGGATGAAGCTTGTACCCTCTGGAGCTGGTTCTCTAATCAACTGATCCAGTACACTGAGTCAGACCATAATGTCCTCAAATAATCCATTGGTCTGTCAGTCCATTGCTGTGACAGTCCATTGCTGTGACAGTCCATTGCTGTGACAGTCCATTGGTATGATACATGTAGTCCATTGTTGTGACAGTCCATAGCCCATTGGTGTTACAGTCTACTGGTGTGACAGTCAATGGATCATTGGTGTTACAGCCTACTGGTGTGACAGTCCATAGCCCATTGGTGTTACAGTCTACTGGTGTGACAGTCAATGGATCATTGCTGTTACAGCCTACTGGTGTGACAGTCCATAGCCCATTGGTGTTACAGTCTACTGGTGTGACAGTCAATGGATCATTGGTGTTACAGCCTACTGGTGTGACAGTCCATAGCCCATTGGTGTTACAGTCTACTGGTGTGACAGTCAATGGATCATTGCTGTTACAGCCTACTGGTGTGACAGTCCATAGCCCATTGGTGTTACAGTCTACTGGTGTGACAGTCAATGGATCATTGGTGTTACAGCCTACTGGTGTGACAGTCCATAGCCCATTGGTGTTACAGTCTACTGGTGTGACAGTCAATGGATCATTGCTGTGACAGTCCACTGACAGTCTACTGTGACAGTCCATTGCTGTGACAGTGCACTGCTGTGACAGTCCATCGCTGTGACAGTTTACAGCTCATTGATGTGTCTGTCTACTAGTGTGACAGTCCATAGCCCATTGGTGTGACAGTCTACTGGTGTGACAGTCAATGGATCATTGCTGTTACAGCCTACTGGTGTGACAGTCCATAGCCCATTGGTGTGACAGTCTACTGGTGTGACAGTCCATTGATCATTGGTGTTACAGCCTACTGGTGTGACAGTCCATTGATCTTTGGTGTGACAATCTACTGGTGTAACAATCCATTGATCATTGCTGCGACAGTCCACTGACAGTCTACTGTGACAGTCAATTGCTGTGACAGTGCACTGCTGTGACAGTTCACAGCTCATTGGTGTGTCTGTCTACTGGTGTGACAGTCATGACAATGACAGTCACTGCCCACAAACCATTGGTGTGACAGTTAACAGTTACCTAACTACGTCATGTATGTTAATTATATATTTTATTTCTTGCAGAAATGGCACGATGAATCGGATGTGTTGACATTGCACTAACCGAGAAAGAAATAGCTGAAATAAGGACTGGCTTGAAGGTGGGTTGGACATAAACTGATCAATGCAAACAAGTTTGGCATTCTTTTCACAAATTTTTTCACAAAATTATGTGTAAGCATGGTAGGATGTGTAATAACGATGTTGTTAAAACCCTTTACGTTTCACCTTTCATGTTTTACTGAAATGTTCAAGGATTTAGGGCAGTGTAAGCCATGAGCAAAAAACAGGAGAGCTTTCAACCACTCACCTCAAACATCTCTCAGATGAGCAAAAGAGAGACCACAAATAACATACATTAACTCTCTCTGTACCGGCATTTTTAACAGTTCCAAGCTGGTATCAACACTGTCCTGAACATGAATGCAGCGAATATATACTTACCATCGCCTACATAGTTTCAAAGATTATACTCCAAGCTTTCGAACAAGATATAATATGATGAAAATATTTATCTAGAAAGTCTGTATTTTTGTATGCCAACGACCATGACGACAGACAATCATTGAACTATATTTCTATCGGTACAATTGTACCGATACAGTACAGAGAGGGTTAAGCTCAGCGCACATGAGAGCTATCCCCTGAGCTACATGTAACCGTCTCAATTGCTTCTTGGCTCAGGCGATTTCTCTTGTGTGCTGGTAGTTTTTGGTGAGGTTTTTGCCTCGCGAGGCCAAGAGAAAAATATCAAACTTTTTTTATAATTCTGCCTCATGAGGCGAAATCCTCACTGTGTGCAGCGAACGTAAGCTAACAGCTCATTCGTTTTATTCGACCGGCCAATAAAACCGTCAACCGCATCTCATATTGATGTAATTTGTACGTATGACCGTTCAAAATAACCATTTTTATAGCCAGTCACATGAAAGATCACATGGTCTTGAAGGTGTTCTGCATGAACTGAAATAAATTTGGTGGACCTTTTGCTCACCATGTGCGCTGAAACCACAGGCAATTCATTGTTTGCTCAGGGAATAGCTTAACAGATTATTAACAGATGTTCTCTCATGCTTTCTATGAATTTACATGGAGTGACAGGCCTTGCTCTTCATCAAAATCTGCGGTAATCTGAAGAGATTCTTGCGATCTAACTCTGTAGGAATCCACGGGAATCCAAAGCTTGGTTTGATTTGTATACAGATTGCTGAAATTATTTTGAAGGACTGCTGACGAGAATCAGATTCTTGTGAAAAAGCAGTCTTTGACAGGTAGTGTTAGCAATTTAGGACAGACATGCAAAGTGCAAAGGGACTGTCACAGGTTGAAAACTAGTAATTTTTTCGTTTGCTTGCTATTCCTCTGATGGATTACTAAATTTAGTTCGCTTGGAGTTGGACTATCACTACATCTACTGGCCCTCGGTGACCGAGTGGTCTAAGGTGCTTCGCTGGTGACCTCTAGCCTCACACCACTGAACCGGCACGGGTTCGAGCCCAGCTGGTCCATGTGTGAAAGTTTGTCAGTTACTTGCCGAAGGGCGGTGGTTCTCACCGGGTACTCCGGCTTCCTCCACCAACCAAACTGACTGTCACCATATGAGTGAAACAAACTTGAGTGTGACATTAAGCCAAATTCCCTCCCTCTACTCAACACATTTGTTTCCTGTTATTGTCCATTGGAAAATGGAGGAAGTGGGGCTTGTCTTGAATGTCACACATTCATGGTATATGTCCATTCAATCTTTGGTCCCATCAAAATAATTTTACTGGACTTCATGCCAGCTTCACAACAAACTTTGGTTACCTACGATGTAGGTCCCCAGTTCCATTTACAGATCTGGTGTCATAGTACGGTAACTTTCATTTTGCGTCAAATCATGGAATGAGAAAAAGTTACAACTAAATCTCAGATAGAGGTCAGGATAGATCCGAAGAGGTCAGGATAGATCGATTAATCGGTGGGAGCCCCTACAACTGAAAAAATCCAGATGCTGGTATTAAAATATAATGACCAATCGACCATCTGTAGCTCAAGCACAACATTGGGTGTAGGGAGAGTGGTTAAATTTTTTAGAAAATTTCTATCCCTGATTTGGCAGCAGTCTGAAATTAAATGTAGATCATGCCTCTCTGAACACTTAGTTTCTGACTTCTATTTCAGATGACTATTTCAGGCACCTGTTAGCTGTGATAACACAGTTCTGACCATGATGTCACAGACAGACATTCAGGCTTCATCCGGCACCTCTGTCAGTAGTCAGGATGGACAGGAAACAGGTACACCTTCTACAGTCCTTCATTTACATGTACAGTGAAACCTGTGAATATAGACACCTGGATAAACTGACCAACATCTAAATACCGACATTATCCATGGTCCCAATAATTAGATGTCAAGTATTTTTTAACCTTGATAAACCAGAACCCTGTCAAGACTGACACTATAACTCTACCTATGAGGCAGACCTAGAGTGTTCTTATATATCCTAGATATATTTTTTTTAAATTTTTAAGATTTTCCTTATATTTTCATATATTTGCTCAAAACCTCCTATATTTTTTGCAAAAGCTAACTGAAAATAATCCGTTTCCACCTCGCTGTCACTCTTGCTTTGTCTGTTTGCGGTTTTATTCCTTAAAAATTGGCCAGAGCACGTCTGCAGCTGTCTAGAATCTCAGAGCTTCCGGGGCCTATGCAGCCCCTGGATCCTCACCTGAAGTGCTGGGATAGTAGCCCTCCTATACTGTGTAAGAATTCTCCTATATACGCCTATATTCTGAGAAAATTTCCTATATTTCTCCTATATTTTCTACTATATTTTTACTGAGTGGCACTCTGACCCCTGCTAAGGTACCTGGTGTGAAAAGTAATAGGACCCAGACGTCATATGACTGAAAGAGTGTTGAAAGCAATGTTAAATTCATACTCACTCACTCACTCACTCGTGATGTTATATGTTAGCCCCATGCTGGGCTATATACATAACAGGTCCACACTTTCACTATACTTATTCGTGATACTAATTTGATACTGATTTCAGGATTTGTCAAACTGTACCCCATCCTTCATCATAAGATGCCCTTGACAGTCCTGTCACATAAATCTTGTCCCAGTCATCGAAAACGTCACTACGCTTATGCCTGTCATATTGAAATCAGCTTCATTAGGAGAAAAAAACCCTATGATTGACCCCAACCATGCCTTATACAGGGGTCATAAGGGCCCTGGATTTCCTGGATTTCCTTGAATTGTGAGAAAATATATTCCAGGACCTGGAAAGCCTTGAATTCTGACAATATTTGTAAAGAGTCCTGGAAAAGTTCTTGTCTTTCTCCTCAAAATATCTACCACAATTAATTACTTGCCTCATCAAGCTCATGATCGTAGGTCGTTATGTGTTGCCAGTGTTGGATATGTTCAGCACTTCACATGTGGCAATGATGTCAAAGCTGATAATATATGGACAGTTGCGAGTTTTAACAAATGATCATACAGGGGCAACAGCTCTTGTATAACTGACCGCTAATGTACATTCTTGAATTTACTGAATGAAGGTGGTAAAAGATGTAAAAAAATATCCAGGAAAATTCAGTTAAAAAGGTCCTGGAAAAAGGGTGTATGGACCTAAAAAAGTCCTGGAATTTTGTCTTTCACAAAGGGTAGGAAGCCTGCTAATATTCAATCTGATGCTGTTTAAACTTTTCAGAATACAAGATCTGAAACCCAAGTTTGTCTGCATTCTGTCATTTTGACATTATTGACAAAATGCTCTGGTGGAAAACAAATACATTGTAATATTTTGCTTGATATTTTGCAACTTTTGGGATGCGTTGTAATGCTATGATGTTGAATCAGTTTCATGTATATTCTACTTGTGCATTAAAGGTGAAATGTAAAGGTTTTTAGATTTTATTAAAGGATTTTTATCAATATATTTTTTTCTCTGGAATATGTGTCAGAAGAGTTAGTACTTAACTAAGAATTTTTTTTTTTAAATTTCCTTGTCCCCTGCGGGCGTATTTAAGCCTTTTTGGCAGCTCTATTTAGCTCCCAGTCAGATATGCATATTTGTGGAATGAAAGCAAGGCCGCCAATCTGTGATGTCACAGACGCGAGAGCTCGCTAATGACAGGTAGCAATTTAGTATGGATTACATATTGGGAGAGATTTCTTTTAGTGGCATTTAGAAGTTGGGAAGTAGATAAATAAACAAATTTCTTATGGATAACAACTTCTAGTTTATTCGGGACGACGTTTTGATACAGGTATCGTTCTCAAGTCAATGACATCAATAAATAAATAAGCAGTATATTGATTGATTGAAATTGTAGTTTAAGGGCTGCTTCCCATACGGATTTCGTGGCCCATCAACTCAATGTTTTATTTAACTTTCACGGTACATTTCTTCGTTAATTTAAGATCTTTTGCATTGCTAGATATTAAAATAAATAATTTATAAATAATAATAAGCAGTATATATTCATCCCCAGCGCGTATATGATCTACTGATCCAGGAACCCCACCGTGCCTTGAAGCCCACCTTGTTAATTAATCCAGCCATCTCCACAAGCCTAATCCTGTCCTATTAAATATTTCTCACATAGTATAATACTATTGTTATCATACGGTTGACATTTACTCATATAAAATATGACCGTTTACGTGAGCTAAATATCTCTCGTGACATGAATTTACTAGACTGTTTGCATGCAGGTGAGCTATCTGATAATGTCACCAACACCCGTTGTGCGAGAAATTGCCCCCCCCCCCATGTATCTGCGAAAAGTCGGGAGCAGGACAGCTAGAAAGTCGCAATTTGTTCTTTCCTATCAATTACGCTAGAAGGACGGCATATTCCTACTGGAAATAATTTATTGAACACAGATTTGCCAGAAGTAAAAAAAAATGAACTAAATCTTTTTGGTAAATGATATCTAACGTCGTGCTTTCAAACTGACCTGAACGAAAGAGAAAACTCCAAAATTGGCGAACGTCTCAGTGTTGCCATTTCACCAGGTAGGCCTGAACTAACAAATTATTTTGATCATTGTCTAAATATTTATTCATTCTATGCATAGGGGGTCTATATATAACGTCCGGCATAGATAATAAATAACATACCAGTATGTGTTTACAAGTCGACCTTGTTCCGTGTGGGACGGTTCATCTGCTTCAGATTCGCTGTCCCTCTGTTCCACCTCATTTCGGTCGTTTGGTACGGGTTCAAACTGATACGGCAGAACGTCAAGATGTCCATTTATGTCCTCTGTATATAGATCATCATCACTGGCATATTCCTCCATGGTTTCGAATCGTTTTCGATTAATTATACAGCGATATACGCGATGGAGTAATCGCAAATCCACAGCTTAATATATAGCTCAGACAGCTGCCCGCAGGAGACGGTCGCCTGTCTGACGTCACAAGGTCACGTGACGCCTAAGCTCATTAACGGGTTAACTGGCGGAAATTGAGCTACAGGTCTTCAATTAAAAAGGCTTAAATACGCCCACAGGGGACAAGGAAATTTTTTTTAAAAAATTTCTTAGTTAAGTACTAACTCTTCTGACATATTCCAGAAGAAAAAAATATTGATAAAAATCCTTTAAATATTTTATGTAGATTGAATAATGATAGAAATATGTCTTTCTGCTCTGCTTGGTTTAATTTGTCTGCTAGAAACTATTTAAAAGTTGGTACTCCAAGCCCAGCTGAATTTTGATTTGCAAATAATCATCGCTTATCTTTCCTTGATTGTGATATCACGTCATCTCAGCCTCTCGGAGACTGAACATGGCAAGTATTGACATCCGGCCAGGTGGTCTGATGTAACATTACAAACCAGCGTCAAACAAAGGCAGATAAGCGATGCAGATTTATTTTCTGAAATTGGCTGGGCTTGAGATACCAACTGTGAAGTACTTTTCTAAAGCTACTAGGAGACAAAATACTTTCAATAAAACAAGAAGACAGGTTGATAGTTCCAACATTAGCTAACCCACAAAGAACATAAAACGGAAAATATTCTGAAACCCTTGCATTTCACCTGCTCAAACTGCCATTCCATCTTTTTATTGCAGATGTGAATAAGACGGTATCTTCACGGATCACATCACGGACACAGTTGAACCGACCCATGAAGATGTACTCCGAGGACTGGTCATCATCTGGGATTGAGGATGAAGGAAGCGTGGATGTACCCGTTTCCTCGCATATCCAGAACACTGGTCTCCTCTCCTTCCGATCGCTGACCTCTCTGGGCAGTGGAGCTGTGAGGAGAGCCTCCGAGTACAGAGTGAGTACAGTTTGCGATCTCCACACAGATGATTCTGTAACTGACCTCACCGATGAACTCAAAAGAGTAGAAAGGTTCCTCAGTAAAAAGAGAAGTAGTCTCTCCAGGCACAGGTCTTTGGAGGCACGGAGAAGCTCGAGCCTTTCTGAAATAAATGTCGAGCACGAGCATGAATCAGATGACCGAGCATTGAGCGATTCCGAAGTCGAAGCACTGAATAAGGATCCAGAGGTAGAGAAGCTCATTAGAAGCAGTTCATTAGTAATTCATAGGATGTCGACCAGTAAGATTAATAAAGCTGATTTCAGGAACACGTTGGTCATCAACAGGCAGGAGGATCCTGAAGGATCTGACTGGGATGACATATCTCTGTCCCTGGTCCCAGACTCTTCAGGCAACCCTATTGAGCCTCAGTTTGGTGGAAGTTCTCAACCAAAAATTGTCCACTCAGGATTCCCAGTTGAAGAACACTCACTGTCAGACACAGCAGCTTCAGCACGTAGAGTACTAGAGGAGGAATTTGGGGGACAGATCTTACTGAAAGACTCCGGAGAAATTTCTCTGGCAAGTTTGACCAGTAGTTCCAGAGGAATGAGCAGATCTTCTGAGGAAGTAAACTGTTTCAAACCAAGAGGTTCAGAAGTTGTTTCGACTCCCCATCATCGAAACGACCGTGACCCATCTTCATCAACCAATATCATTCAAGTGGGTCAGACGCGAAGCTCATCAGTTGATCCGTCTTCAGCTATGAGTTTCTTACAAGTGAGTCGGATACCAAGCTCATCAGTTGACCCATCATCATCAACTAATATCCTGCATGTGAATCAGACACAAAGCTCAACAGTTGATCCATCATCATTAACCAATATCCTGCAAGTAGGTCAGACCAAAAATTTATCCATTGATCCAGTGTCGTCTTCCGATATGTTGCAACTGGGTCGGATACATAGTTCATCTGTTGATCCATCTTCATCAACCAATATCATGCAAGCTCGTCAGATACATAGTTCATCAGTTGACCCAACTTTTTCATCCAATATTCTGAAATTGAGTAGGATACAAAGCTCATCTGTTGATCCATCATCAGCAACCAATATCTTGCAATTTGGTCAGATACCAAGTTCTTCTGTTGACTCATCTTCAGCAATGAACATTTTATCAGTGGGTCGGATACAAAGCTCATCTGTTGATCCATCATCATCAACCAATATCTTGCAAGCTCGTCGGATACATAGTTTATCAGTTGACCCAACTTCTTCATCCAATATTCTGAAATTGAGTAGGATACAAAGTTCATCTGTTGACCCATCTTCAGCAATTAATATATTACCAGTGGGTCGGATACAAAGCTCATCTGTTGATCCATCATCATCAACCAATATCTTGCAAGCTCGTCGGATACATAGTTCATCAGTTGACCCAACTTCTTCATCCAATATCCTGCAAGTGGGTCGGATACCAAGTTCATCTGTTGATCCATCATCGTCTTCTAATATCCTGCAAATGACCCGGACACAAAGTCCATTTTTTGTCCCCTTATCATCACCCAATGTTCAACAACCGGGTCGGATACATATTCTACCTATTGATCCATATTCAGCAACAAGCACCCCTCCCATCATTGAGACACAGAATTTGTCTGAGACTTCAGAGGATGTCCTAGGTGGTACTCTGGACTCTTTCTTCATTTCCACAGATTCTGACAAGCAATCTCTAGGTTTCTGGGTGCCAAAAGAATCGTTCACCAGTGAGAGCTCCTCTCTCTTTGAGTCAGTTGATTTTTGCCCTGTTTCAGAATCAGAGTTACCTGAACATTTTCCAGAGACCAGCTCAACAACAGGGAATATTGTTGAATCATCAATCGAGAACAAGTTAGCACAGGAATCTGTTAATTATGGCTCCATTTTAGAACGGGCATTAGCAGAATCGACTCCAGTAACCAGTTCAACACCAGTGAAGAGTGGTCAATCATTCCCCTGCAAAAAGTCATTCATCTGTGAATCTGTGAATTCGATTCCCGCTAGTTTCCCAGAATTATCTGAGCCGATTCCAGTAACGAGTTCAACACCAGTGACAAGTGTTAAGCCTGGAGAGGTAATGTGTCCTGGTATTGTAACAAATGAGCCTTGTCAAGCTGATGGTGTAACACATAACTTCGCAAACCTCCAAAGATTGGAACCTCTAAGTGTTAATGAAGATGTTAGGCAACCTGGACTCTGTCCATTAACCTCTGATAACACTGCTTCCAGTCAGGAGTTTGTTCCCTTGGAGCATATTTCCAGGTCAGAGCCTTCGGAAGGCTTCTCAGATGGTAAGATTCTGAACAGCCTTTCTGGACCATCTTCTGGATACTTCCTGTCGTACAATGATCAACCAGACAAACGGATATCGCAGCACAGCTCTGCTGAACTAGCAGCCATTCTGAAAGCAAAGTCTTTAGCACAGACACCTCTGAGGAACGGTAGTTTAAACATCTCTGAAACTGAAGGCCGTAAGGTATCGTTCAACAAAATGATGGACAGTGCTCAAGCCTTTCGTCCAGTTTTCGAGTTTGGCAATGAGGCAGGATATTCTGGACAGAATGCTTTAGCGAACAGTTTGTGTCGGAACCTATTAGAGAGGGAATCTTCCATTCCGGGCATGCCAGCCGAAAGTTTACAGAATGAGTCCTCGGCAGACGACATCCCAGTCATTTCTACATCCTCTGATCTGATCACCATAGCTGCAGATCCACCCCGATTTGAGATCACTCTAACCACCCCAGCTCCAGAGAATGCCCTGCCCATGACAGAAGAAAGGTCTTTATCGTTGCAGAATGCTGGAACAAGATCAGAATCTTCAGAAGCTGATTTGCTCAGTTTCTCAGAAATTTCTACTCTTGTCACACCGACACCTGACGATACCTCTGATTCCAGTACACCATCTGAAATGAGGAAGAAAACCTCCAAGGTTCATTTTAATGATAATGTCATGGTCGAGACGTTTTCCTATTCTTCTGCTTCAAAACATATCCAGAGTATAGAAGACCATTCATGTACAAATTCAGGTTTTTCAGAAGTCACATCCGGCAGCGGCCCGTCTTCTTCAAGGGGTGGACGCTGGTCAAGCGATTGTAGTTTCCAAGCTGCATCTCGGCTGTTGAAAGAAAGGATGGAAAGCAGTCCGTCTCCTTCCTCCTTTGTTAACCAACTCTCGTCGGAATCGTTCCACGATTTGCAAAATCCTGTAACAGAAACACCCGATACTACACAGTATTATGGCTTATCTGACAGTGAAGGAGAGTCCATCATATCGATGGGCTCTACTAGTGGGGGCGAGTCCATCGTATCCATAGGGTCGGTACATAACGGTGAATACAACCGACATGTGGACTTTACAAACCTTTACAGAGATTTCAGTGAGTCATCACGTGACTCCGAGTTGTTTTCCAGATATCTGATCCCTGTAGTAAAGGATGCACCATCAGAAAGTCTTAAAGATTCCACTAGCATTTCGTCGACTGATCCCAGTATAGAGATTGATAGTCAGATTGCAAATGATAAAAGGACAATATTGACGGTTTGGAACCTGATGCTTAGGATTTTTGGCAAGGAAAGAGTAGAAAATGCAAGAAGGAAGGTGATGGATGTCACAGTTTCACCAGTTCTGGTTCATGGCTTGACTGGAAGTCCACAGGATGGTGCCAGTGTTATATCTCAAAATCCAGGAAGACGAGCATTAGAAAGAAATCTGCTTGTACTCACAGAAATAATAGTAGAAAAGTTGATCGGAGGTGAACCAGATCGCAAAATTGAGAGTGAAGAGGAGCCTGAGGCTGTGTCTACTGTTACCTTGGTGGAAGAGTTAATGAAATTGGCTGAACGTTTGCTCCAGACAGAGACCCTTGAGCCCATGCTGCCAGTTACAGAAGAACCGGATGAGAGCTTGAATGACAGAGAGTTTTCCTTAGGCGTGAGCGACCTAACACTTCTGGAGGTCTTGAAAATTCTGCTGTTGCTCTTGAGTGAAGAATTCAAAGATGATGAGGAACCATCAGCATCGTCGCCAGACTGTAAAGACTCGACGGCAGCTAGCAAAGTGCTCGGTTCAAAGTCTGCAGATGTAGATAAGGAAGATGATGCTGACAATCACACTAAAGCCTCTGAAGCAGACTTCCTACCAACAGTGTCCGTACTTTTTCAGATGCATCTGGATCATTGTCAAGAAAGCGCTGGAAACAATGAGATTGTACGCCACAGCAGGGAAGATGATATAGTTGCCCCTCAGACTTCTACCGAGGACAACTTGCCCAGAAATATTACACCTGCAGTTTCTGATGCTGAGCCAGCTGCTGTTGAAAACTCGGACAAACTGATACCTCAACACGTTCCTGAAAACATCTTGGCTCTGCATATGGCTGAACGAATGGCACTGGAGAAAATGTTTTCGCCCGCTTCAAGGTGGAACAGTTCGACTGTAAGTTTACCCATTGACCCAAACATCAAAGTTGAAACCGGAAATTCACCGGGAAGTACTCAACATCTACCTTCCAAAACCTTGACTGCAAAGCAAAATTCTCAAGACAAAAAGCATCTGGGGATGAAGCCGAAAACTTCATCAGATTTAAGTACAAAAGATAGTTTACCTGCATTCGCCTCACCATCGGAACTATTGAAGTGGAGACAGTTACGAAAAATACCAGTGTTTGGTGGCGGGTCCCAGAAGGATGATTCTATATCTTCGCTACCAGAACAGTCAGTTCCTGATGATCCGAAGTGTGTGAGGTCAAATGAAAGTGATCCCAGCAAAAAGTTGCCATCTGTGTCATCGCTGCCAGACTTTGTTTCACCAAAACATGTTCTAAAGTACAGATACCAGCAGAAAATTAATAGTGCTGTCCGTCAGGATGAACCATCAAGTTCCTCGCTCCAAGAAGGTTCACAGGCAACTGCTCCTGAAACACCAAAGAGTTCATCTCTTCCTGCATCATTGAACCCATCCAAGGAAGTCCAACTCTTAGTTTCTGTACAAGTTGATGATGACCATCAAATATCTTCAACATCAGTCACAGAATACAAGTCACCATTGGCTTCCACTAGAGAAAACCAGCAGGGAAACATAATTGTCTTCAACAATGAACAGTCTTTTTCATCTTCACCAGAAAAGACCAGCGAATCCCTTCTCACCGTCCCGAGTAGACGTCGGATTTCCTATCTGCCTGCGTCAGTGAGGCATTCCAATAGTAATGAGTTAGAGCCTGTGGATTTGGTGCGGACCAGTGATGGTCAGAATGTATTTTTGTCATCATCTCCTATCCAAGAACAAGAACTTGAAGTATCGATGCAGTCCAAAGAACAGAGCCTATCACTGTCTGTTCCTGTGACACAAGAGACATCAGATCTTATCAAGAGAGAAAGAAGTCTCTCATTTGATACCACAAGAGACAGACATCCTGAACAGATAGTTTCTCTCGCACAGGCATTGGAGATCACAGGAGAACCCTCCGCTGATGTTGGTACAGTTCAACAAAATGATTCTCAACAACTGTTACAGTCTCCCACGAATTATCAAGGAATCCTTATTCAAGATGGTTCAAGAAATTTACTCCCGCTGCAGAACATCAACAGCGTTTCCCCACCATCATTCACGGATTTGTCATCAATTCCGGTCTTACAAAAACAACATGTCGATGAAACCCAACATGAGTGTGATTCCGCTTCCATACCTGAGAAGTCCATTGTTTCAGAGAGAGCAAACTCAATTGATAGTATTATAGACAAAGAGACTGCACGAAGCATGTGTCTTCCGCAGGCATCAAATATCAGAGCAAGACCCTACCCAGATGATGCCATGATTCAACCTATCACATCACAACAGCTACCGTTGCAGTCACATGTGAATGGTAGCCAGAATGTATTTTCGCCATCAGTTCCAGATTTACAATCGGATAATGTCTGTGAAAACCATGAAGTTGAGTTCCCACCAACAGTGTCTAGACTATTTCAAATGTATCTGGATAACCACCAAGAAAGTGATGATAACACAGAGAATGTGACTATGTGCCATGGCAGCAAGGAAGCCATGCCTCCGATTGCTTCAAAAGACAGAATACCCAAAACATCAACAGTTACTAATGCTGATCAAGGTGCTGTTGAAAAATCTGGCAATCTGGTACTTCAAAAAGCTCCCGAAAACAGCTTTGTTTCCCCCACTTCCTTCAAAGCTGAAACCAGAAATTCACCTGGAAGTTTGCATGGTCTATCCTCCAAAACCTTGACTGCAAAGCAAAATTCTGCAAAGCAAAATAAGCATCCAGGGACTAAGCCGAAATCTTCATCAGATTTAAGTACGAAAGACAGTCTACCAGCATTTGCCTCACCATCAGAGCTTTTGAAGTGGAGACAATTACGTAAAGTACCAGTCTTCGGTAACAGGCCTCAGGAGGATGGTTCTGCGTCATCGTTACCAGAATGGTCAGTTCCTGATGAACCAAATTGCACCAGTACAGGTGACCGTGACAGCACCAAAAAGTTACCTTTGGTGTCATCTCTGCCAGACTTCATCTCACCAAAACTTGTTCTAAAGCACAGGTATCAACAGAAATTGAATGTTTCTGTTCGTCAAGAGAAACCACCAAGTTCCTCACTTCCTGATCCTTCACAGATTGCCGCTCCCTACACGTCTATTCATGGTGCTACAATTCAACCTAATATTGATACTTCACAACCACTGTTACAGTCACTGGCAAGTTGTCAAGAAACTCCGAACCAGGATGGCCCAACAGCATCACTATTAATGCAGAGCAATGACCACCAGAATGAATGTTTGATATCTTTTCCAGATTTGCCATCAGATCATGTCTGTCAAAACCAGGGTGATTCTGTCCTCGCCTCTGAATCAGAACAGTCTGTTGCAGAGAGTCTATCAACAACTGTTCCAGAGAGAGCAGGCAGTTCGAGAAGAGAAGACAGTCACTCATTTAATGATATGACAGACAAAGAAACTGAACGAAGAGTTCTGCTCTTACAGGTGTCAAATATCCCGAGAGCAATCTCTCGTGATGAGATTACTATTCAGCGTAACACTTCACAACAACAACTGTTGCTGTCATCCGCGAGTTACCAAGGAAGCAATACCCAGGATGACTCAGGAACGTCTCTTCTGGTGCAATGCAATGTCAGCCAGAATGTTTCTCTGTTATCATTTCCAGATTTGCTATCAGATCCTGTCTTGCAACTACAACAAGAGCTTTCTAGTGAAAGACAAGAGTTGGATCCTATTGATGTACAAGAACAATTTGCAAGTGCATCATCCACTGTGCCAGCGAGAGAAGATGGTGCCAATAGAGAGAGCAGTTACTCATTTGAGGATACCACAGAAGAAGTTGGACAAAGAGATCTGCCCTCACATGTGTCAGCTATCCCAGCAGCGCTCTCCTCTGATATGGCTTCAGTTCAACCTACATGTAGCACTTCACAACAACAACAACAACAACTGTTGCCGTCACTGGGCAGTTATCAAGATACCAACATTCAGAATGGTCCATTAACCTGTGACCGTCTGAATATATCCTTGACGTCATTCCCAGCTTTTCCACCTTATCCGGTCTTGCACCAACAACGGGAACTTGGTAGTGCATACCAAGATGCCACTGATTTCTTTTCTGGACGAAAGCTGTCATTTGCAAGTCCATCATTGACTGCTTCAGAGAGAGAAAACTTGTTCAATAATATTAGTGATGAGGATGAGCGAAGCATCCCTCTTTCACAGACACTAGATATTCCAGCAGGATCACCCTCTGATGCTACAACCTTACCTTCGGATCGGGACAGTAAAATGCAGGCGGTACATGTAACTATGCCAGCATCTCCAGCTTTGTCATCTGATGCTACAACCTTACCTTTGGATCAGGGCAGTAAAAGCCAGGAGGTACATGTAACTATGCCTGCATCTCCAGCTTTGTCATCTGATGCTACAACCTTACCTCTGGATCAGGGAAGTAAAAGCCAGGAGGTGCATATAACTATGCCTGCATCTCCAACTTTGTCATCTGATGCTACAACCTTACCCCTGGATAAGGGGAGTAAAAGCCAGGAGGTACATGTAACTATGCCAGCATCTCCAGCTTTGTCATCTGATGCTACAACCTTACCTTTGGATCAGGGCAGTAAAAGCCAGGAGGTACATGTAACTATGCCAGCATCTCCAGCTTTGTCATCTGATGCTACAACCTTACCTTTGGATCAGGGCAGTAAAAGCCAGGAGGTACATGTAACTATGCCTGCATCTCCAGCTTTGTCATCTGATGCTACAACCTTACCTCTGGATCAGGGAAGTAAAAGCCAGGAGGTGCATATAACTATGCCTGCATCTCCAACTTTGTCATCTGATGCTACAACCTTACCTTTGGATCAGGGGAGTAAAAGGCAGGAGGTACATGTAACTATGCCTGCATCTCCAACTTTGTCATCTGATGCTACAACCTTACCTTTGGATCAGGGCAGTAAAAGCCAGGAGGTACATGTAACTATGCCTGCATCTCCAACTTTGTCATCTGATGCTACAACCTTACCTTTGGATCAGGACAGTAAAAGCCAGGAGGTACATGTAACTCTGCCAGCATCTCCAGCTTTGTCATCTGATGCTACAACCTTACCTTTGGATCAGGGGAGTAAAAGCCAGGAGGTACATGTAGCTATGCCAGCATCTCCAGCTTTGTCATCTGATGCTACAACCTCACCTTTGGATCAGGGGAGTAAAAGCCAGGAGGTACATGTAACTATGCCTGCATCTCCAACTTTGTCATCTGATGCTACAACCTTACCTTTGGATCAGGGCAGTAAAAGCCAGGAGGTACATGTAACTATGCCAGCATCTCCAGCTTTGTCATCTGATGCTACAACCTTACCTTTGGATCAGGGGAGTAAAAGCCAGGAGGTACATGTAGCTATGCCAGCATCTCCAGCTTTGTCATCTGATGCTACAACCTCACCTTTGGATCAGGGGAGTAAAAGCCAGGAGGTACATGTAACTATGCCTGCATCTCCAGCTTTGTCATCTGATGCTACAACCTTACCTCTGGATCAGGGAAGTAAAAGCCAGGAGGTACATGTAACTATGCCAGCATCTCCAACTTTGTCATCTGATGCTACAACCTTACCTTTGGATCAGGGCAGTAAAAGCCAGGAGGTACATGTAACTATGCCTGCATCTCCAGCTTTGTCATCTGATGCTACAACCTTACCTCTGGATCAGGGAAGTAAAAGCCAGGAGGTGCATATAACTATGCCTGCATCTCCAACTTTGTCATCTGATGCTACAACCTTACCTTTGGATCAGGGGAGTAAAAGCCAGGAGGTACATGTAACTATGCCTGCATCTCCAACTTTGTCATCTGATGCTACAACCTTACCTTTGGATCAGGGCAGTAAAAGCCAGGAGGTACATGTAACTATGCCTGCATCTCCAACTTTGTCATCTGATGCTACAGCCTTACCTTTGGATCAGGGCAGTAAAAGCCAGGAGGTACATGTAACTCTGCCAGCATCTCCAGCTTTGTCATCTGATGCTACAACCTTACCTTTGGATCAGGGGAGTAAAAGCCAGGAGGTACATGTAACTATGCCTGCATCTCCAACTTTGTCATCTGATGCTACAAACTTACCTTTGGATCAGGGCAGTAAAAGCCAGGCGGTACATGTAACTATGCCAGCATCTCCAGCTTTGTCATCTGATGCTACAACCTTACCTTTGGATCAGGGGAGTAAAAGCCAGGAGGTACATGTAACTATGCCAGCTTTGTCATCTGATGCTACAACCTTACCTTTGGATAAGGGGAGTAAAAGCCAGGAGGTACATGTAACTATGCCAGCATCTCCAGCTTTGTCATCTGATGCTACAACCTCACCTTTGGATCAGGGGAGTAAAAGCCAGGAGGTACATGTAACTATGCCTGCATCTCCAACTTTGTCATCTGATGCTACAAACTTACCTCTGGATCAGGGAAGTAAAAGCCAGGAGGTACATGTAACTATGCCTGCATCTCCAACTTTGTCATCTGATGCTACAACCTTAATACCTCTGGATCAGGGAAGTAAAAGCCAGGAGGTACATGTAACTATGCCAGCTTTGTCATCTGATGCTGTCTTGCAAAAACAACAAGAGCGAGTATTTGATGAAATCCAAGCCAATCCTGTTTCCTCTTCATTGCCACGGCATCTATCACTAACTGTTCCCCTTACAGATGAGCAAGTAGACACTGTCAGCAGAGAAAGCCATCACTCATTTGATAATAGAACAAATGAAGAGGCTGAACGAAGAGGTTTGCTGTCACAGTCGTCTGATATCTCATCAGTGTTATTCTCTGATGAGGCTACTCAACCGAACACTTCACAACAACAACAACAACTGTTGCAGTCACCAGCAAGTAAGGAAGGAAGTCATGTCCAGGATAGTTCAGGAACTTCATTGCTGGTACAGTGCAATAGCAGCCAGAATGTATCTTTGCTGTCATTACCGCATTTGTCATCTGATCCTGACTTGCAACAACTACAAAGCATTTACAGTGAAAACCAAGATGAGTACTTTTCCTCTCCTACGCCCAGTCAGTCCAATGCACAAAGACAATCTTTAACCATTGCTCTAACAGCAGAAACTGCAGGTTCCAACCGAGTGGGAAACCACTCATTTGATAATATGACACGTGTTGTAGCTGATCAACGTTTTCCTGGACCAGAACGACTCTCCTCTAATGTGGATGCTATTCAGGATAACACTTCACAACAGCTTTTGCAGTCACCGGCAAATTTAGGAGGAAGCTATATTCAGGATGGTGTGAGAACCCCACTGTTGAATGACACCAGTAATCTGTCCATAGTGGGTCATCTAGCAACATCTGAAGTGCTTCAACGGAACTACAGACTTGATTCAAGCACAGATTCAGGTATAATATTACCCTCTGACGATTCCAGAGATTCAGCAGTACAGAGACGTCCGCGTCCACTTGAGGTTAACAGCGACTACACAGATTACATTCTCAGCTCAAGGTTTAACCTCCCTGCCGCAGATGAGACGCACTCTCTGAGTGAACCTTATTCCGCTGCGCCTTTCTCATCTGACGCCTCCTCAGAGAGTCAGTGGAGCTTCGGAAGTCTCTTTGGCAGCGAATCGAACTCACTTGGACGCGAAAACATGGATTACAATATCGGTGATAACATCCCAGCACTACCTCAAAACAGTGACGATAGTGTCACTCTTATCCTTGTACGGCAAATTGACAACCAGACCAGTCAAGGTTCACTGAATAATTTAGAAGGACCTCTCGACGATGACGATGATGATGATGATGATGATGATGATGACGAAGAAGAGACGTCCATGGATGCCCTTTCCCCGTGGACCAGTGAAGAAGGTGCACCCAGGTCAGAGCACGAGACCTCCTCCACAACAGGGACAGAGAGTAATCCATCATTCTCTGGGATGGATCACAGGAATACATCATCAACATTATCAAGCTCCAGTATTGATCACAGAAACACATCCTTAGCTTCATCCAGCATTACTGCAGATCACACAAACATGACCACCTTATCCAGCTGTGGTGCAGATTGTAAAACCACACTGTCAACTTCATCAAACTCTGGCACAGATCGCAGAACGGTCTCCTCCACCTCTTCCAGCACCGAAACAGATCATATAAACACCTCGACAACTGCATCCAGCTCTGACACGGATCACAGAACCACCTCCTCAACTTCAAGCAGTTATGGCACAGAGCAAACCAACATGTCCTCTACATCGACAGGTACCGAAGCCGAGCGCAAGATATCTTCGTCTATAACCAGTACAGAACCTGAGCAGAACAACTCACCAACCCAGTCTTTTATTGATGATTCTGAAAGAGATACCCAGTTAAAACTGGACAAAGCAGGTTGTACTGACCAAGCTAATATGAAGTTTTGGCCTGAGGAAAGTATGCCGAGAGATGGAAGAAGCCAATCTTACACTGTTGATCCTGGAAGAGATTCCCACTTAAGAAGGGGACCATCAGGTTGTAGTGACAAACCCAGTATGTCTGAAGAAGACGTTGATTCTCCAGGGCTTCGTTGTTCACCTGTAGGAGCCAGTTCTTTCTCTGACAGTGACACCGCTTGGGCTCAGGAGCAGGAGAATGGTCTCTCTGTACTCCGACATCTTGGTTCGTCGTTTACAATGACTGTAAATCCCAGTTACGAGGATGCTCCGGAGAAAAGCCTAGATCCCTCCACGCTTCCTGTCCAGCGTTCCACCGCACAATCGAATCCACCACAACCAACCAATGAAACATTCTGGGAACACTATTTGTGCCAATTTCACCAGACTCATCCTAATTTTGAACCAATTCACCCTGAAAACATGGCAGGTACCAGGGTAGGTACTGTAGTATCAGCAAAACCTGCAAGCATCCAATCACAATCTGCAAATACAACTCAGACCCCTCCAATTAATCCACAAACGGAGGAGGAGGAGAAATCTTTATCTGATACTGCTGCTGCTCTTGGTATGGATGACAGAATGGACAGTACAGACCAAGCTAGTACTAGTAATCTGTTACCATCGGCGAACACGAGTAGAGACAGAAATGCTCTGATGTACCCGAATAAAACTGATGCGGAGAGCTCAGTAGGATTTTCTGGCCTGGTCCAAGATGTCCTAGAAGATGAGAAATCATCTGTATCTGATACTGCTGTCGCTGCTGTTATGGATGCTTTGAACCTAGATAGTGAAATGGACATGAATATGGAAAGAAGCATTTCCAGAGAACAATCACATAGAAGTGGTGTTCTGCTTCCATCAGAAAGCACCCAAGAGGATGGAGATATGCAGATGTCCCTGAATATAATTGATAGCTCAGCAGGATTTTCTTGCCTGGTCCAAGATGTCCTAGAAGATGATAAATCTGTGTCTGATACTGCTGTCGCTGCTGTTATGGATGCGTTACACCTACATGTAGATGGTGAGATGGACGTGGATATGGAAGGAAAGATTTGTAAAGAACAGCCACAGAGTACTGGTGTTCAGCTTCCACCAGAAACCACCCAAGAGGATGGAGATATTCAGATGTCCTCAAATACAGATATTGTTGATAGCTCAGCAGGATTTTCTGGCCTGACCCAAGAAATCTTCGAAGAGGAGAAATCTGTATCTGATATGGCTGCTGCCATTCTTATTGATGTGCTTCAACTAGACAGTGAAATGGACGTGGATTTGAAGAGAAGGATTTGCGAAGAACAACCAAACAGCACTGGTGTTCCATTTCTACCAGGAACCACTCAAGAGGATGGAGATATTCAGATGTCTCCGAATTCAGTTGATAGCTCATTGGGATTTTCTGGCCTGCACCTAGAAGACGATAAATCTGTGTCCGCTACAGTTGTTGCCGTTGTTATGGATGTGCTTCAACTAGATGGTGAAATGGACTTGGATTTGGAAAGAAGGATTTGCAAAGAACAATCACACAGCACGTGTGTTCCACTTCAACCAGGAACTTCTCAAGAGGATGCAGATATTCAGATGTCCCCGATTACTCACGATGTTGATAGCTCAGCAGGATTTTCTGGCCTGATCCAAGAAGTCTCAGAAGAGAAGGAATCTGTATCTGATACGGCTGCCATTGTTATGGATGTGCTTCAACTAGACGATGAGATGGACTTGGATATGTTAGATAGGCCAAGAACGACAAGCAGACAACAGCCACAGAGCAGCAGAGCAATGCAAAAACCAGGAACCACTCAAAGTGATGGAGATGTTAAGATGTCCCTGCACACAGTTCTTGTTGATACGAGCTCAGATACATTGTCCGGGGGAGTCCAAGAAGACCAGAAAGAGGAAGAGTCTGTATCAGATACTGCAGTTGCTGTTGTTAGGGATGTGCTTCAACTAGATGATGAATTGGACTTGGATATGTTAGATAGGCCAAGAACGGCAAGCAGACAACAGCCACAGAGCAGCAGAGCAATGCAAAAACCAGGAACCACTCAAAGTGATGGAGATGTTAAGATGTCCCTGCACACAGTTCTTGTTGATACGAGCTCAGATACATTGTCCGGGGGAGTCCAAGAATACCAGAAAGAGGAGGAGTCTGTATCAGATACTGGAGTTGCTGTTAGGGATGTGCTTCAACTAGACAATGAATTAGACTTGGATATACAATTGGTGATGAGCAGAGAACAACCACATAGTGATCTTCCGGTACCATCAGGTGATCTTCCGGTACTGTCAGGAACCACCCAACAAGACAGAGATGTTCAGATATCTCTGAATATAGCTGAAGTGGGTACAAGCTTGGGAAGATTTTCTGACCAAGCCCAAAATATCCTTCATGAATCACAGTGTGTAGAAGTTCAAGCATGTAACAGAGATGTGGATATCCATGGAAACACAGTGGAGGTGGTAAGCTCGAATGCTTCACGTTGGTTTATTTGAATTCTTTTCTTGGCTATTTCATTGTTGTTTGCTTTCAATTGCTGTTCACTTGAGTCATGCAAGTTAATATGATTGAGCTCAGACTTTACTTGTATATGACAGCTGCATGGCATTAAAGCCGAGTTCTTAGTTATAGGATTGACAAGTTTCAACTACTTGACAGCCTACATTTATGGAATTGTCTTGGTTTTGAGGATGTTTACCGGTAATGCATTAGCATGATTCTTCTCATTTCTATTCCAAGATTTCAGATGTTAATGCTCAGTCAAACAGGATTTGTATATCAGAAGATTTCACACATGACATCAATGGCATTTCCACTCAATACAGAATATAAGGATGAAAGAACAATTGATGACTTCTAAAATAAAATTTATTCAAAAAACTTATTTACATTAAATCTTAATTCTCTCTTTCTCTCTCTTACATAACTGTAATGGAAATCGATGTGAGGTACAAAATTGTGGGAAGCTACCTTGATATAGCTGGCAAGAAAATGGGTCACATAGTTTTACAATGAAAAACGAGAGCAATTTTGCAGCCATTAATGCTACTTTTATGGTCAGAATTAGTGATTCTTGACCAATCTATGGATGCATTCAGATGGTACAAGAATGTACTACTAACTAACAGATTTTCATGGATTTGAGTTCTTACTCATAAAGATAAACTTTCAACTTTTACACTCAGAATAAGTTTTATATTATTGTTTTCTTAAACATCAGAGGTGCCACATCTTCCTGCCTTGTCCTACTATTCTACATGCTTGTAAATTTACTATCACCATATTGATTAAATAAAGATAATATTATTATTACTGTTATTAAAATGTAGATTTCAGATTTGAGATCTTCATATATTCGAATTGCTCACATTACAAATAGTTAGTTTAACCCCCCTCACAAAATATGCTAATTATCTTTCAAAATGGCCTACATTCACCATTTATGTTACTAAATTTTGAAGACCGAATCTGAAAATTATTCTGATTACCCACTGTTCATGCTGTTTATGTATAGGAAATCAGAGATGATAACGATTCTCACCCCATTACCTTAAGAGGAGATCAGGGGGAGGTAAGAGCTGATCAGATCTGCCCGGAACCACTTGTCATTAACATGAGCACCATGGAATCATTAAATAAACCCCAATGTATCATGGGATTTCACACAGTTTTAGATCACTTACTTGTATGACCAATTCTAAGTTTCAATATCTTGTGGATCAAATAACAAGCAGTATAGAATTTTTGAAGATATCCACTGAAAACCATTTCAATTTACTAACATTTAAACCTGGTAAAGCTAGCCTTAATTACCAGTGAACTGCTCCACGCACTCACCTCAGTTCCTTGTCTATCCAACTATTTCTGTGTGTTCGTTGCCTGTTCCATGTGCTCGTTGTCAGTTCCATGTGCTCGTTGTCAGTTCCATGTGCATAGGCCAGAAATCCTGGCACTCGACCCATTCAATCCTTGTGCTCATGAGATATTCCATGATCGCCGAAAAATTTCTATGGAATCACACCAGTTGTTTCCTGAAGTCAGTTTGGCATTTCCAACCAGTGGTCAGGAACATCGCTCTCTATGTAATGGGGGCTTGATGTGACACAATACCAATGGTATAAGAGGTGATAGTGTATAAGGGTACTAATATGCTAAGGTGTCACAAGCAGGCACTCCATGTTGAAGTCACTTATTACAGTTACATATGAAGAAATTTTAACTTCTGGAAATGCCACTATTTTGTCTGAGTGTTGTGGAGATAGAAAAGATAATAACAGGTTCAACTTCAAATTATTTGTTTTTAATTAACTTAATTAAGCTTGATTTGAGGCCAATATTTGCACCAAGATTGTGACATACACCATGGTGACATCCAAAAGATGCTTTTATATGTAATAATACACATAGAAGATGACTTTCTTTGTAGTCACTAGGTGGAATGGATCTAAAGGTAGAAATTGATGCACAATTAAAGTGGCAAAAGTGTGATTTAACAAAAGAATTTTAAGGTCCTAACCACCACGGTTGGACGTAAAACTTTCCGTCCTCCAATAAGCCCTAATTGTAGAGATCTCTAAGTACTCAGAACTACATAGTTAATGATGCCAACCTTATTAAAATGAAAGTTATGCCCCTTCTGTCTTTTCATGAATGTAAAGTTCCTGACAAATGCAAACACATATTTAAAAAAAATTTTTTTATCAAATATCTTCAGATTTTCCGTCTTATGTTACGTCCGACATACTAATTATGTTAATTAACTTTATTTGCATTAATATTTCATGGGGTTTGTGATTCCCCTTGCTTGTGTGATGGGTGACACATGCCCCAAATTTTATGCTTCCATCCCATGTAATTTAGCTGTACACTAACAAAATGCAGTGTCCGTCTTCATTACCTGCCAGTGTTCGTCCGACATAGTCCGTTCTCGTTCGTCTGACACATAAGTAAATTTTCAGCATATTCTGAGTGCATATTCAGAGCAGACCATCAAAATACACACTTATAGTGATACACAGTCATTTCTTCTCTGTACCTAAGCAGTGTTTGGTTCGTGGTATTCATAATTGTAGTATTTTCAAATGTCGGACAAACAAAGACGGACAGGTTTTCCTCCCCATTTGTTTAACATTGTCCGTCTTAGTTCGACTTCGTCCAACTATTTTGGGGCATAAAGGCATATTTTTTAAAAATAGTAAATAACTTTTATTTTCATATCAAGTTAAAGAACCTTGTATTCTTCACATAACTTTATAATTTTTAACATAGTTTATTTCAATTAAGTGCCTATTAATTTAAAAAAAGATTCATTTCCATCAGCTTTTCCGTCTTTGTTTGTCCGACACTTTGTCATGCTTTGTATTAATTTCTTCACAGATACGTTAAATTTTTCAAATCAAACACTGAAAGTGTTCATATCTGTAAAATACTGTCCTAAAAGTCCCCTTGCAGTAGAAATCCATTTTCTATTCCCTTATTATGTATTGTTTTACCCCCCCATTTTCCGTCCTGTGTTTGTCCAACATTTTCAGTGATGCTGTACTAAAACAGGTCTGAGAATACTAACACACTTGAAGACTATGTTAACATTATAATTTTAATATAGCTGAGAGATATCGCCATCAAATACTGTAAAGAAGAAGAGCTGTAGTCTATTTTATATTTTGAGCTTCAGTGTCCCATATTTGTTACACCTTAGCATATAAACACCCATAAGTTAATGGAGAAGAACAGACTCTCTTCTCCGCCATCAGTGTTCAGCCCCAAGTCTCTGGTTATTTCTGTAAACAACAGTCTGGTCAAGCGGACTCAGAAAGACCCCGGAAGATTATTTCAAGAGCTCAAAGATTGGAAGGGATGAGCGCCAGCATTTCTGGTCCATGCTCGTGGAATTGACCTAGAGCACACAGAAATAGATGGATGGACAAGGAACTGAGGTGCGCATGCGGGGAGGGGTCCATGAGACCTGATACCAGAGTGTGCCCAGAAGTCTCTGTTAGAGTTCAGAAATCAATTATCTCAGAAACCCAATGCATATTGAATACATTGGCTTAAAAGGTAGACTCTTTCCAACTGACCTTCGTCAAATTAAAGAATCTTAACTATCTTAGATCATAATGAGAAATCAGCATCAAGATTCAACTTATTATGTGGATCAATCAAATTACATGGAAAAAGTCCCATGATACATTGTCATTAGAGGCCTCCTGAAATATGTGAATCCTCACATGAGTTTACCTCGAGAAGATAATCAAAATAAGATCTTTTCTCCTGTTTATTGTTATTAATATTGACATTCATGTTGATGTACTGTAGCACATTTAACAAATATGCCTATATCAACAATATACAGAATTAATGGTCAATGTTTATACCTTGATTCAAGACAGGGTTTCTTCTGTGGCCTCCTTAATGCACCCACCCACCCAATATTAAACCTAAATGTTGCACTCCCCGTGGGGCTCACACGGATTGACCTGTGTGTCATTGTGCACACTCCAGGTCATGGTAAGAATGGGCCTCAGCCCCTCAGAGAGCTTGTCGTAAGAGGCGACTAACTCGGCACCCGTGGGGTTCCCAGTGTGAAAAGGAATAGGATCCCTCCCATGGGGTCCCAGGTGTTAAAAGGAATAGGAACCAAACGTCGTGATACGACTGAAAGTGACATTAAATCATATTCACTCACTCCTAAATGTCACATAACTGGGTAAAGGTCAACAGAGAAAATGATATGTATTGGACATGTCAGTAAGAAGTTTCTTTTCGCTACATTTTAATACTAACCTAAATTGTTTCTGTTCTTTCTGGGTTTACCCATGTTCATTGATTGTTGAACTAACTATTAGTTATGTTGATCTCACAACTGTTAGTCGATTGTAATGATGGTTAGTCTTATATTTAAGCAGTTCATTGAATTTTATTTGGTCAATGTCAATAAGTTTAATATATTTGATAAATACGTATACATATATTTAGAAATGGAATCTTTCTTTCCTGCCACTGTACATCTTTCTGTCCTACCACTGTTCTTCATTTTGTCATATTTGCCATTCAACCTAGATTGATCAATACACGATGAAATCATGAAGAAAATGTATATATCGTATTATGTTTTGTGTTTGAAACCAGCAGAAAAATACTAATGTATATGTATATACCATCACTAGTCACCATCCTTGTATAAATGTGGTAGCTTGATTTACCAGCACATCAAAATTATTCTTCTCAGATACCATGTAGGCATGTTTCATCAAACAAATGTTATTTTCATCATGAACAAGCAATTTTAATTGAAGTTTGTGGCCTCCATTTCAGAGTATTGATGGACCAATAGGGAAGAAGCGTACCATTCCTGTGTTGAGCAGTGGCTACAAGATGGCCAATCAAGATGTCCGTACCTTCCTCATTGAAAAGGTATGTGCATCTTCTCAATGTGCCTATGATTTTATGTAAAATCTGTTGATGAATGTGAATTTATTGTCGATATGTGAATGAAGAACAAATGAGCAGATGGTCTGACCTGCAAAGGTGTACCACGATACATTCGTTGTCAATCATCTGGCAATACGAGTGCACTCTTGGATAATTTTGACAAACACTACGACAAAGAATTCTAGTAAAAATTGTTTTGGAACCGACTACCACTTTGGCCTTTATTAAGCTTTAGATGGATTGGATTAAACTTTTCAATATTTTTTTACATCAGTGAAAGTAGTATGTATATGGTATTAATTACATGTCTATGTTTAATCTTTGATGACAGGAAATGCTGGAGAGTCAGTGCCGTAAACTCCAGATAGAGAACTCCTCTCTCCAGACAGAAAACAAACAACTCAAGGACAAGTACAACAGATCTAATGGTTTGTAATCTTTACATTCTCTGTTGTCTGGGGCCATGATGACTGTCTGCTTATGGTGTGACATCTGTTTGTATACTAATTCGATAACAAGAACAATGCTATAAAAAGATTTCTTTGTTATCCTTGGGTTAATTAAGAAAAGTAATTGTTACCTTGTCACCTTCCTATATCAATTTGTCTTGTTGATCAAAGCTGGGATAAAGTGTTAGAGGGCTGGGTAACTCCATTGTGTTGAACTGTAGATGTTATTCTCACTTATATGTTCTAATTATATCATGCAAAGGCTCAGAAAGGATATAGTTTAGTGTGAGAACAACTCAACTGTGTTGTTATCAACATTTTGAGGAATATAATGAAATTTTCTGCTTCAAAGTCTATAAAATTGCCTGTCGAAAAATTAGAAGAAATAGGTACTACATTTTATATAATTTGGATAAATTTGACAATTTTTTCCACAGCTATTTTGTTGCCAAAGTAAGGGGTGTCTTTAAACTAAGACAAAGCCTGCAATTTACACAGATTTCCTGGTTATCACTGTAACAAATTTAAAACTTACGTATAATGTGTCACCTCTTAATGATACATAAATTCCTGACTCTTTTGTGATGTTAATATACTCAATTTGTGACTGTATGACACAAAATGAGTTACAGGTGATTGAAGTTGTCAGCATTGAACAATAGCAAGTACGGTAAGTTCCCTAAGTATTCGTGACCGGAAGTGAATATCGCAGTCGTTAAAAACTGACCACTTCCGAATAGTTTGTGCAGGTCAGTTCAGAAAAACGGACATTTTCGTAAATTAGAGTCCCCATATTAAATACCCATAGCGTTCGACAGTGAAAGGTCACAATACGTCGACTGTGGTGTTTCTTTAATTTTGTGATATTTACCCCAGACAGCACTCTTAAATGATATAAGATCGACAACCACGAGACATTCACTATACTTTGTGTGTAGAATGAAGCCTAATATACTTCGGCGAAGTTCAGTGGTACGAACACGTGTGGTCGAGGGGAAACCTCGAAGCAAAACCCGGGAAATGTTTGTTGTGCGTTTAGATTTGTCAGGCAATATTTCGCAATTGATCAAAGGATAAATAAAGCATTCTTTCTGCTCTTTAACCATTAAATTAGGTTCGAATAATTGAATGCAATGATCGGCTGACAATGAAGAGATTAGTTTCATCGGACGCCCGGCCAATTTAAAATCACAAATTCGTGTATATCCTTGTATTAGTACATACGGGACAAGGGCATATTCTGTCACTTAGACATTCTGATATTTTCTTTATTTTCTCTTCTCTTCATGCTTGAACTCTTGTAGAATTTTTTTCACGGCCGAGAAGACTAGGCCGAACTATCCCAGTGACGCCAATGATGTTTACGGGAAAATAAATAACGATCTAATGAAGAAACCAGATTATCTCATTTTCAGATTGAGAATCAAAGCTAATAATGTCTTGATTGCTCTTCATAGGGAAATATTGTGGAAGGGTTTTTCTAATATTACCTCATGGGTTCAGCAAAATTAATTCACATTTCAGACAGTATAATTTAGAGAATAAGTAGACAGAAAACCTATTAGTTTATTTCATGTTTTTATTTTTTTAACTTTTAATCTCAACCCACTATTCCGACCTCCGCTTCAGTTGCTATCAAATTATCGCCTATGATGTCGGCTATCTTACGTAAACGTCTCTTCCGACATTCAACTTTTGTGTCAATAATCAAGTCAGAAGTACCGTAATATCTTCACTAATAGTGTAAAAAAAACTCACTCAAAAATTCTAATTTTCAAGGACTTTCAAGGCCTTTAATTTTCAATATAAAAATTATGCACTTTTACAAACTTTTAAGGACCCATGCGAACCATGAAACAATGACACCGTGCACAATGACGCCGTTCCACGCTTTTTACGGCTATGAAGATTCCGATGCAGCCATATGTCACGGTTAATCCTGCACGTCACAGCTTTCCTTTCATGATAATTCTCTGAATAATATCCTCGTTTCTATTTTATCCAGGGGTGATTGAAGAGAATAAGTCTGTACTATTGCTTGCTCCTGAAAAGTTGAATACAAGAGCGCAAACTTCTTTCGGTATATGCATCACCGCGAATTCCACGACCGTAAAATATTCTGAATCGCCGCGTTCGTTGGAAATGATACGTTTCTAAATTATTTTTGTCTGAACAGTACAAAATATGTTTTCAGTATCATAGCTGGGAATCTCAACATTCGTGTCTTCGGAAAAAAAAAATCCGAAGTCGGACCCAAACAGGCGCGTTTCTGGTTTTTGTGTGAGGCGCACATACCATACAGTCGCCAAAATTAATGCAACTTGGGGTTGGGGTTGATCGTAAATCTCTACCCTGTAGATCCGTATTCGTAGTTCAAATGTCCGGTCAAACTTCAGCATTATATTTTTTTTAAGACTGAATGAAACGTAACTTCCAGTTCTTCATTTTGATATTTTCAGTATAATATCGAACGTACGCTCTCTTCAATCGGCAATGTTTAATATCGCACGTCCCCGTAAACCGGCAATATTCTCAATTCAATGACCATGAGAAATAGCGGTTTAAACATTGGATACATTTCGTTTGAGACATAATGAAAATCAGCTTAGTTGTTACAGTTGGTTATGTTCAAAAAGCTCAAAAACTTTGCAAGGTTTATCAAATACTAATTCTAAGGAAACTCGTTGATCTGGAAGTTTTTCCATCGCACAACTACATAATATTATCAATCTCGCGACCACGATAAATGGGGAATTTTCGAATAGTTAGGACCGCGGTTTTTCGCGAATGGGCCGTTTTCGATTACTTAGGGAACAGTGTCACGTGACTTGGCGAAAAATGCCCGTTTTCGAATTTACTTAGGGTCGCGAATACTTAGGGAACTTACCGTACCTATTTCTTTTAATTATTCAGACAGCAAAAGTTAACTTCAGGCATCTGCAGAGAGAAATTCTGCTAACAGTCTACAAACTTCACTGGCTGTCTTTTCAGTTCTTGGGGTAAATAACATATCCATGCCACAGTATTTAGCCTCAGTTGACATAAAGTGTTATTTCTGCTTCAAAGTCTATAATAATGCCATTCGAAAAATTAGTAGAAATTGGTACTACATTTTATAGCTGTGCAGAACAATGGGGCTACTAATTCCTGTCATATTGTATCCCAGACTACAACCTGTAGCTTTGTGTATCATGTTTTTCACAGTTTTATATGTTCTGTATTTTCATGACAGTAATACTCCAACTTGTTATGTCTTCTCTTACGCAGTAAGAATTACCGAGCTACAAGAACAACTGTCACAGGTCCAACAACAAATGATCTTGGTGAAGGATCGGGTCAATCAGGAAATCTCTGACGCCATCAGAAAGAACAAGTCCTCCACAGAGCAACAGATGGATACCTTACAGAAGAGTGTCATTGTACTCAATGCTGAAAACGAGAATCTCAAAGCAGAGGTATTATTCATTGAATTCCAACTGGTTACATTTAAAACATGAGAGAGGGTATCTACAGGTATTTTTAACCGTCATAAACCAGAACCCTGTCAAAGCCGACTCTATAATCTGGTCCCCAGCATGGTCGGTTTACACAGGTTTCGCTGTATATTCTATTTTACATGGTATTGGCCATTTACAAACCAATATTTGTTAATATACATGCATGTATTTGTGTATGGTCTTGGTGGTTAAAACTGTCTCATCCTATTATTCTAGGTTTTAATTTCCTGTACTCGAAAATGTATGATATTTCTGTATTATGTGGTACATTTAGTTCTCAGAGTAACCTCTAAAGATGGTTCTGTAGTGCACATTTCTTCAGACTAGGTACATAGTCCTGAATGATTTCTGTATTATCCAGGTTGCATCTGCTAACAAGCAGTTAAATGCAGCTATACGAACAGCTGACAGTAACAGTGGAGAACAGACTCTGGCTGCCTACAAGCTGGAGGTCTCGTCCCTAAAGGTAAAATCACCTTGAAATACATTTTTCAATATTATTCATACATTAATCTCAAGTAGTGAGTGCCATCTTATTTGAGAGGTTATATCAATGATGTTGCAGAATATGTTGAGTAGCTCCATTGAAATATGTTGAAAATTTTGAATATATTCCTCTAGCCAGTGGGTGAACCATATTTCCTCATTGTTTTATGCAATATGCATAAAATTTAACTAATTGTTTTATGCAATCCACAAAAAAAGAAATTCACTAAATGTACTTTTTCACCTGTACTAGACTTTCATTCAATAAAAAAAAAGAATTTGACTGAAACAATAAGTATCATCATTTATGAACAGAATATGCTGGAGGCATAGAGTATTTGGCCTGTCCATCTGTCTGTCTGGCCGTCCATCACACTTACCTTGTGTAATCAACTACTCACACAGTTTTCATCATATGCTTCTGAAACTTCATAGGCATGTTCAACATGGTTTCAACATGTATTTATGAGATGAATATTGATTTTTGCCATATTTTTGATGTTTTGAACTTTTATGAGTTAGCCGATTTTCTGCATGTATTCCAGTATACATACACATATTGAATATGTTTTGGGGACATGCATATCATGTTTACGATATGAAATATTAATTTTGTAATATTTATGACATTTTGGACTTTACCGATTTTCTACTTCAATTCCAGTATATAGAGCACATTGTTGTGTAATCAACGTGTGTCACAATTTTCACTGGATGCTTCCGAAACTTTGTAGATATGTTTAATTACCCTGAGTTGGTCTCCACTGATTTTTTCCCATCTATATTTCAAGAACAGATAATGATGCTCCTTCTTTATAGTCTCTATTGAACTGAACAAACACCTTAAAATCTGCCTTCATTCAGTTATGTTACTTCACTGATACTGCAGGGGGAGGCATACAAGTTCTCAGAATGCCCATTTCTTTTTTTGTGCATTCACAGAAAGAGCTTCTAGATGTGAAGGAATTACTACGTCAGAGTTCACAACATATCCATCAGATTGAGCAGCAAAAACAACTGACTGATGAAAAGGTGCTCCAACTGACTGAAGTTAAAAATCTCCTCCAACACCAGTCTGAAACAACCGGTCAGTCAGCAGCTGAAAAAATGGTGGGTCTGAAAGAAGAAAACTATTGAGACCTTTTGAAAAAGATTCATGATAACATATATATATGATTATCTTGAAATCTTTAATGAGCATCAAAACATAATGTTATTACAATACAATGTTCCCGTTCAAATTATTGACACAAATGTTGAAGTTGGATTATCTCCCATCATTGTTTATTATCTCTCATCAAAGAAGAAAACTATCAAGACCTTTTCAAAAAGATTATCATGATAATATATATATTCCTACGAAGTAGGCTACCATTTGCAAATTGTCCGGTAATGAGTGAGTCCATCCGAATCCTTTCGTCAGCAAAATAAGGAGAACCGTTGACATTAGAACCTTGATTTTTGGCATGAAGGTGCATTAGAGGACTGTTACCAGCAAGTTCTGAGCTGACCTACTTTTGATGAAAATTTCTGGTGATTTTTGATGAAAATCACTGGTGATTCTGACTTGGGCCGTGCCCATCTTAATATAGGCAGGTTATCAACTGTGGGTTCAAGAGTTCAGTGCGCGTCAGAGTCCTTATGCCTACCCTACTTCGTAGGTCCTGTGACGTTAGTCACACTGTTCACATGTATGATTATATTGAAATCTTTAATGAACATGAACACATAATGTTATTGCAATACAATGTGCTCGTTCAAATAATTGAAACATATGTTGAAGTTGGATTATCTCCCATCATTGTTTGTGGTAATTATTACCTCCCCTTATTGTGATCATAAATTGTAATTATCTCCCTTTAGTTTGATTTGGATTATCTCTCATTTTAGTGTAATCAGAGAGTTTAGAGCGTCTCCCTTGACTGTGATGATGATTAATTCCCTTCAGTGTGATCATCTTCATTGATTGTGATATATTAATGATCTCGATTATAAGTAAATCATGAATACCTTTATGTTTTAGAGATGTGATTGGGTGATAATGGTCAACTGAACTGCAAGCTCATAAATTTTGACAATTCTCTGTCTTGATTGTGAACATAATTTTTTTTTCTGTTTCCATGTGTAGATCATTTCAGTTGTCCTGACTAATCTATTTATGTTGCAGGTGAAGTCACTAGAGAAGAGGTTACAAGTCACTGAGGAACGTTTCTTCCAGGAACGATCTGACAGGGCCAATAACTTGTCCGAGGTGGAAGAAAAACTTCTGACAGAGAATGCAAAACTACTGGTATGTTGATAAAGGATATCTTTCAGATAGAATTATTATAACATTAAAGATATAATCTGCCATAATTGACTCTCATTGAAAAAAAAAATGCTGGAGTTCCAGTACATTAATGGAGTTCCTCTGCAACTACCTTGACATAATTTATATGAGTTGACTTGGTTAAAAATCAGCTAACATTTTGAAACGAGAGCTTGGTATTATCTCGGAGACTGTAAAAGTGACTTAATTTTTCCTCTTTATTCACTGTCTTATAACACTGGGCAATAGCCTATAACAGTGCCATGATACCAAAAATAAAATCTATTCCATGTTCTAAATTTTCCTCACAATACATTTTATTTTAAAAATATTCAGGCATCAGAAAAGGAGTTAGCACGACAGTTACAAAGAGCGAAAGATCGAGTACGTAACATGGAAACCAAAGTCAAGGACTCGAGGGAAGAGAATATGAATCTTCGTCTAGCATTACCATTAGGAAGTAACATACCGGGTTCATCTCGTAAAGGCTCCTATGATCTACCTCACAGTATTCACTCCACAATACGCATGGAAAGTAAAATGGTAAGTAGAATGTAAACATTTCTATGATTTGTTACATGTGAAGGTGAAATGCAAGGGGTTTCAAATTTTCCATTTTATGATCTTCAAGGTTTGTTTAATGTTGGATCTATCAGCCTATTTACTTCTTTTGGTTTTATTTGAAGTATTTTGTCTCCCAATAAGTTTTGAAAATTGTTCCAAAGTTGGTATCTCAAGCCCGGCAGAAATGAAATCGGCATCGCTTAATTGCCCTTGACTGATGCTGGTTTGCGATGTCACATCAGACTACCTGGTCGTGCGTCAGTACTTGAAACATTCAATCTTTGGGAGGCTGATTTGACATGACGTCACAATCAAGGAAAGATAAGCGATGACATTTTAAAAGCTTCTAGCAGACCACTTCAAATTTAACCAAGTGAAGTAGACAGATCGATATTTCTATCCTTATTCAACTGATATAAAATATAAAAAGGAGAATCTGAAAACGTTTGCATTTCCCCTTTAAGTACATGTATTGTGAATGGCACATATCACTCCTGAATATTGTGTATAACCTTATTGTTTAATGTTGCTTCTCCAGTAAATGTCCACTGCTCATGTACCTTTATGGTAGTACTTTGCTGTTTGATATTGGTAGTGCACATTCTGTCAGTATATCATATGTTGAATCTGTGCTGTCCTCAAGTGTTATATAGGGTGGATGGCGGGTGTCTGGTTCCATGTTGCTATCAAAGATTTATTCTTTGAAGCAACAGGAACACAACTTGGCTGGGTGGTGCTTAGTTGGTTCGTCGTGATATGACTGAAATATAAGTTGTTGAAAGCGACGTTAAAACCTATTCACTCACTCACTCCCTGTAGCCAGATTAGTTCACGATGAAAATGCGGAGCAGATCGACAGAAGAAAATGTGATTATCACTGGAAATTCACCTTTATTTGGGCCTTTACTTGCATGCTGGCTGAGGCTTTTATCAATATGCCTAAATTAAGTGCTCCCATTAGATTAACTTTCAGATTACAAAAAAAACAAAAAACAATGTGCAAACAGTTTTATATGCCTGTTGCTAGATGCAATAGGGATATCTGTCCGTCCGTCTGTCCTTTAACCTTTGATGTGTGGGAGATATCTCTAGTACCAGATTTATGGGTTGGTATCAAACTTGGCATATGCCATACCCATTGGGCCAGGAAGAACCCTATTCACGTTGAGATCAAAGGTCAAGGTCATTGTGACACAAAAATAACGAATCCATCATAAAGTAGAATGTTCAGGTTATATCTCCAGTTCAGGGATGTTAATTGTAATGACATTTGAGATATGCTTCAAACTCATGGCAAACAAGAATTATTTGTCCCCCGATGCCCGAAGGGCTAAATTGGGACTATAGTATTGGGGTCTGTCCGACTTCATTTCCGGACAATAACTTGTGCAAAACCGAACGAATTCGTTTCAAATTTGGTAAGTGGGTACCTTGCCTCAAGATCTTGCTTGGGATTGGTTTTCACGCCGATCCACTTATAGTGGGCGCCACCTGGGGGCCAAGTAAAAATTTTGTTTCTGCACAATAACTTTTGAAAAACTGAACAGTTTCTTTTCAAATTTGGTATGTGGGTACCTCGCCTCAAGTTCTCGCTAGGGATTGTTTTTCATGCCAATCCGCGTATAGGTGGTGTCGCATGGGGCCAAGTTAAAATTTTGATTCCGGACAATAACTTTTGAAAAGCTGAATGGATTCTTTCCAAATCTGGCATGTGGATACCTCGCCTCAAGATCTCGCTTGGGATTGTTTTTCACACCAGTTCACCTATAGGTGGTGCCACCTTGGGCAAAGTTAAAATTTTATTTCTGGACAATAACTTCTGAAAACCTGACCCGATTAGGACAAAAGCAGTAATTGTGGGTATCTTGCCACTGGAGAGAGAGATGGAATTAAGGTTTAACGTAGCGTTCAGCAATATTTCAGCTGTATAGCGACCCTTGCCACTGGATCTCACTTGGGATTGCTCTCCATGCCGGTTACTGAACGTTACAGTTCCAAGCCAATCAATTGTCCCAATGTCGGGAGACTTCAACCATTCAAGTTTTCATTGATTTTACTGTCTGTCCATCTGTTCGTTTGTCTGTCGGTTAGTATTTGTTGTCTGTGCGATATCAGGTTATGGATTTATACCAAACTTTGGTTATACCATAAGTTAAATGTGAGATCACAAATATTAAATATGGCCAATGTGTGGGTGTATATTGAAGCTCTTAGTTTTCTTTGCTGAATGGTTGGTAAGACAGAGAATAGATGAGCTGAAAACTTTGGTGTGGATGGTATCTGAGAAGCATTAATCTATGGCCTAACACAGACACCAGCATGACAGTTTTAGAGCATGTGCAAAGAGAATCAAGTTTTCATATTAATATTGTGATTTGTGCTTCATCTTGGCCAAGGTTAGCAGGGCTTGCTTCTCCACGGTAATCCGGAAATCTGATTCCCCGTAAAATCTTAGCAATCTGTACAAAAATGATAGTTTTGGATTCCGATAGTTAGATTGTGAAGATCTGTTTGAATTCCCATCACTTTTGACGAAAAGCAAGACCTGAGTTAGTGAGTGCTTGGTCACAGGGGTGCATCATCAAGTTGGCGAGTAATGGAGTACAGATGCTGATAATCCCAGCAATGCACATGGGGTACAATTGTTCATTGTCAGTAATAGTTTGGTTGCAGAGTGTAACATTCTGTGAAATCCTCTGTAGCCATGGTAGATTCTTCATTGACATTGTCTGGTGTCACCCTTGCATGTGTTTGTTTTCTGTCTCACGCACACGTAATCATGTTGTAGATGACGAGTGATATTAAGGAGATAATGACCCACGTCCAACGAGACACAGGTCTCAGTCCTGGACAGGAAGTGGACATGGTCTGCGAGCTGTGGCGGAGAAATGAGGCCTCAGGTCGAAAGTTACTGGAATGGGAGCAGGAACTGTTTGAACTGAAAATCAAGGATGGTAGCATCACTCGCGGTTTGAAGGTGATTACGCTCATTCTAAACAACATTTGATATCATCATATTTTACATGGGTTTTAATACCTGTTGTTTGTCCCAGCCAATCTATTGAGAACATTTTGTCTGATTTTTTTTTTAAATAAAACCTGTTGCATTCTAAAATTTCCACACTGGCGCAAAGCAAATATGGTATTCATTCAAACTATTACTGTACAACACACAGTAGGATATTTGATTGAAACAGTTTGTATTTGGGGTGTTTAGCCCAGATAACGCCACCCAAACAGAAAATGTTTCATACAGATAGTTCTACCAGATGTTGTTTGATAATATTTTGAACGAATACTAATATTTATAGAACACAACAATTTTATTTCGAAAAAAAAATTGGACAAAACATTCTCAATAGATTGGCTGGGCATAGAATAGTCAGTTTCCTGGACCCATAACACATACATGTACATGTATCTTGTCTGACTGGCCTGCTGGGAATGTAGCTATCCTCCCACCCTGCGATACCATATCAATTTCACCAGCCCAAGGCTTGGCTAATGAGATGATTGAATTGTCTGTTTTAATATTCAAACATTATTGATTTGTAACAACCGCATATACGATGTAATACCACACTACTCGTGACAACAGAGTATAAGTACCTATATAATGGAGCAATATTATGAAACATGGATATTATCTGACATTTTGTTTCATTGTTATAACTCAGCAAACATCAAGGTAATGAATCTGAGAACTGTCATTCGAGAAAGTATCCATGCCCCATAGATATGCCCATTGTACATGTATATTGTATACTCACTTCTACATGTCATTCCAAGAATATGAATATTCTATCATATTTACACCTGCAGTTGAACATATGCTGCCCTATACATGTAGTAAATTCTGTATGTGAGCCCAGGAAATGAAAAAAAATCCATGAACCATCTCCTTTGAAGTCGTCCCAGCATTTAAAAACTGACAGTCCAAATGTCACATTTTGTTAGATTTGGAGAGATCACCTCACCATTTTTCCTTTATCTCCCATGTTATCATTTTTATTAATTTTGCCTTTCCAGAATTACAATTGTCCAATGAACAGGTGGATGTGTGTTTGGCTAATGTTGTTCAGCCAGGAATAGAAAAAGGCTCTCCAAACATGCCAAATGTCACATTTGCCAGATTTGGACAGTCTACTTCTCTGATTATTTTCCTATCTGTCCCATGTTAAATTTCCGAATCTTTGCCTGCACAGTTTCAAATTGAAAACCGCTTGTCCTAATGTCACATTTTGCTAAATTTGGACAAACCACCTTCCCAGTATTCTATCTCTCCCATGTTAATTTTTTTTCATTTTTCCTGTCCAGAATTACAATTGCCTGTTCAATGGACAGGACTTTGGCCAACACTCTGATAGTCATTGAGGACAGAAGTTTTGTCTAGATTCCTGTATCGGAGTGATGAAGCCCATTGAAATTCCATTGATCCTCACACTGTAATGAACTTAACCCTGGATGTATGCCACAGAAACATCCCAGATTAGGATCCCCCCCCCCCTTTCACTTTATTGATTATCACGATGCCTATTATTATTCATTTATTGTAATTACTTCATATCGCACATTACATATTCCTGTATTGTGAAAATCTGTCAGACTGTTCACAATTTATTGATATAATTTCCTTTGAGCTGTACACTTGTTGCCATTTATCGTCACCATGCCTGTGTGTGCGAATAAGCGATTTTTTTATCCCGCGATGTATTGAGACTGATGGCAACAGCAGGAAAATGTAATATGTTACCAGTAGCTTCTAAAGTTACAATAGAATTACAGGCCCAGGAATACTTGTCCTAGCACACTGTATGGTATATGACCTCCCATGAACAGCCCTGTCAACTTTACTGTTGTAACCCATCATGCTATGAGGCTGATTGGTGGAATGATGTAGTGTTAAAACAGTATTGATTCACATTTCTGTCCATTTGCATGTGAAAATATTTCAACCTGTAGAACATACATGTAAACTAGACCATATGTAAATAAGTTTTGCATGATACCAACTCCGTATAATTGTGATGCAATTATTTGAGACCGCTGTTAATTAGCTAAATTATATAACCACATCGCATGCAATGAGCACTGCAAATATGGATGCTGAAACAATTAGGATGATACGGTCAAAGGTTGAACGAGTCATTATTGTAAGTGTATTTTAGTGCAAGTCAGTTTATTTTTTATGGGGTCTCAAATTCATGGTGTCAAAATGTCTAACTACAACAACAATGACGGCCCACAGACAGAAAACTATTCATCGTCTGTCAACTTGTTTCTGTCTACAGCTGAATATGCATTGGAGGTAAGAAGACCTACTGTTGATCATGTGAGATTACTGATCATCTCTTTTTCAACTTTGGTGGTTGAGTTTGATGTCTTTCTCAGGTCCTATCAAGGGTATTATTTTCAGCTTCTTCGGCTCGAAAAAATTACAGCATACAGCATGTGATGTAAAAAAAAGAAAAATTTAATGATGTAAGTGGGTGGAGGAATTTTAAGCTGTTTCATTTTTATATGTCTGCCAAAAAGGCAGATGCACTATGTGATGCCGATATTCGTCTGACAGTGTATCGAGTATCCATCTGACAGTGTATTGAGTATCCGTCTGACAGTGTATCGAGTATCCGTCTGACAGTGTATATTCGTATCCGTCTGACAGTGTATATTCGTCTGACAGTGTATCGAGTATCCGTCTGACAGTGTATTGAGTATCCGTCTGACAGTGTATATTCGTCTGACACTGTATCGAGTATCCGTCTGACAGTGTATTGAGTATCCGTCTGACAGTGTATATTCGTCTGACAGTGTATTGAGTATCCGTCTGACAGTGTATTGAGTATCCGTCTGACCGTGTATATTCGTCTGACAGTGTATCGAGTATCCGTCTGACAGTGTATTGAGTATTCGTCTGACAGTGTATCGAGTATCCGTCTGACAGTGTATCGAGTATCCGCCTGACAGTGTATTGAGTATCCGTCTGACAGTGTATCGACTATCCATCTGACAGTGTATTGAGTATCCGTCTGACAGTGTATCGAGTATCTGTCTGACAGTGTATTGAGTATCCGTCTGACAGTGTATCGACTATCCGTCTGACAGTGTATTGAGTATCCGTCTGACAGTGTATCGAGTATCTGTCTGACAGTGTATTGAGTATCCGTCTGACAGTGTATCGACTATCCGTCTGACACTGTATTGAGTATCCATCTGACAGTGTATCAACGGATTGAGTATCCGTCTGACAATGTATCGAGTATCCGTCTGACAGCGTATCGACGGATATCCATCTGACAGTGTATCGAGTATCCGTCTGACAGTGTATCGAGTATCCGTCTGACAGTGTATCGAGTGTCAAAATTGAGGTCACGGTCACTGTGACCCAAAAATCAGAGCATCATTGAAAATTGTGTTGTTTTCATGAGTGGATACATTTACGAAAAGATAATGTGTTGAGTACCAAAGTAGAGGTCAAAAGGTCAGAGGTCAAGGTCACTCAGCCCGAAGGTCATGAAATAGTTGAGAATCTTGATTCGTTGTGTAACTCTAATTCAGGGCTGTGGCATGTGACCAAATTTCATGAATACGGTTTACGACCAATTTCTGACAAACATTTTGTTTAGATGTGATCTCACCAGTTCTAGATTGTCAGATTGTGTTCTTCAGATATACCATAAGCAATAAACACTGCATTGAGTTTGAAGTCAAAAGGTCAAGCGTCACTGAATTCCCCCACCAGGGCAGTTATAATTGTCAGGGTTGCTATACTCCAAAATTAAAATCTTTTTTTCCGGCATATGTTGAAGCCAAATTGGCTCTTCTTCAAGGCCCATCACATACCTGATATTAGATATGGATTTGTTCCTTGAATACATGATCACCATGTACGGCAAAACAAATACTGACTAGGCTTCAATATTTTGCTAAGTAAGGTTATTCTCATATCATCTTCATTTTTATATGCGAGTGCCTTTTTACTGTACAGTTTGGGGTGTGTGCATTTCTTCTTCATTCTTTGTTACCATCTATATTCACTTCATTTGGGTATTAGGACAAATGTCTCTATAGACCTGTAGTGTATGATACTGTTTTGCTTTGAATGGAGTGGCTTTCCAATCAATCCAAGCCCTCGCCATTAATCATGCATGGTTACAGTTTGGTGATATCCAAGCCCTCGCCATTAATCATGCATGGTTACAGTTTGGTGATATCCAAGCCCTCGCCATTAATCATGCATGGTTACAGTTTGGTGATATCCAAGCCCTCGCCATTAATCATGCCCTTGTCATTAATCATGCATGGTTACAGTTTGGTGATATCCAAGCCCTCGCCATTAATCATGCATGGTTACAGTTTGGTGATATCCAAGCCCTCGCCATTAATCATGCATGGTTACAGTTTGGTGATATCCAAGCCCTCGCCATTAATCATGCATGGTTACAGTTTGGTGATATCCAAGCCCTCGTCATTAATCATGCATGGTTACAGTTTGGTGATGGATCAAATTCATGCAGTATTTTTTTGCATTAAATTGTTTTATTGTTTTATATACACATATTCAAGTTAGCATGTAAATTCACAGGTGTATGCCTTTGCTACATTTTTATCATCAAAGATAGATAGATTTCTTATGTCTGTGCCACATTTTAAAATCAGAAATAGATAGATTGCGTAAGAAAATTACTTTCAATTTAATATTACATGTACTTTCAATGCACAGCAGTCTGTGTCTTTCAAGGGTTTTCATTTGGCAAGGTCTAATTTTAGAATTATAATTTATGTCAACCTTTGTATGCTTTCATTTCAAGAACATTTAACTCCTGTTTTGGATGCCAAGTTTTGACCTAAACAGGAAAACCTGCTGAGTGCCGAGTTACACGAATGAAAGGTCAAGGTGACTCGGCTCCAAATACTTTTGTAATACGCTGACACTACATGTAGTTTTGGGGTGCAAGTCATGACCAAACTTTAGGCATTTGCCTCATTCTCGTGTCAAGGAGATGCTCTATTGGATTTTGGGGTCAAGAGGTCAAAGGTGGAGGTCATTGGAGCCAGAACCAACCATCAAATATAGAGCTTGGAAACTTATTTTACCCGGCTATAATTTCTCGAAAATCCATATCGGGCATAATGACATTGAGATCATGTTAGTATATAAGTGGTACACACAGATAAGTAATTGGATGAATAAAAGTAGATTGTCGAAACGCTGATCATTGTTCAGGTACATATATAGACACCTTGTTTTTGTTATCCTCAGAATTTACGTGAAATGAAGAGTCAGTATGAAGAGAAAGTGAGACAGGTTGAAGAAGAAGCTGAAGACATTCTGAATGAGAGGAACACCTTGGAGAGTACCTATAAACAGTAAGTACAGCCGATGGACTGTCATACTATGGTAATCCCTCTAATAATTCAATCACAGGAAGTGACATTTCCCACCACGAAATGTGTGGGTGATCATTAGGTAAGATTACGTTGAGTGCAGTTTTGCCGTGATGTATTCAGAATTTATGGGATAATGATATTCCAAACTTCTGCTGGGACATCTGGACTATCTACAATGAGACTGATGAAAAGTCACAGTCTAGACGCCCTCCAGCTTAGGGCAGCATGGTTTACCATACCATGTTTGTCTGGCACAGGAGGTAGATTAAGGTGCCAAACAAATTAGGCTCTCTGACGATCCATTGTGATCACCAGTGTCTGTAGAGCCTAATTTTCAAAATTTGAAATTCAAATTTTTGGGTAGTTTTGCTTAGGTTTTTGTTAGGGTTAGGGTTTTGCTAGGTTATGTTTGTTTGGGTCATCGTCGCCGTGTGACCAATAAGGTTAGGTGCAACGTTAAACTTCAAACAACCAACCAACCATAGTCTAGAAAACAGCCTGTTCTCAAACTTTAGCATTATAATGAAGGAGAAGTATGGTGGATTTAGTATGTTAACTAGTTCAGTGGCAGGTGAGATACCGTAATCCATCTAATTAGTCAATCCCCCTATCAAAATGACGGATATGTCACTGATTTCAAAAATTTCTGCTTTTATTCAAAACCATAAAAATTGAATTTTTCAGTAGGAGGTGAGTGTTTTTCAGTGTGTTTTTTAAGTGAATGACTCTCATGTCTTTTTGCATAGTATATGTAACAAAGTTTCAAATGGATAGCAGCTCTGAGTATTGATTATGGAAGATAATGAGAGGAATTTGCTGTCCTGGTACATAGTATTATCCCTTCAAGTTCTCATGAGTGCTTGAAAAGCTGGAAAATCCTTGAACTTTATAATACATGTACCAATTTCCAGGCCTGGAAAGTATTTTCCAGATTTTTGTCTTACAGTTCTGGAAGTCCTTGAATTTTAGCCTTGAAGCAAAAACAAAGTAACTGTATCTGTATGCCATTTGAGATAACAAAAAAAAATGCTTGAAAGATGTTGAAAAGTCATGCAAAAAGTTGATTCGGGTTCTTGAAAGCCCTGGAAAAGTATTTTTCAAGACCGGTGGAACCTCATATATTATGAGAGAAGTACATGTATTATTGTGTTCTACAGACAGGTTGGAGAGCTTGTCAAGGAACGTCATGAGGCCTTGGCCAAACTGAAGACTTTAGAGGATCTCATGGCTGCTCTACGGGCAGAGAATGCAGTACTGCGTAAAAACCTGACAGTTATCACGGATACCATGGACTCGCCAGAAGACGTGGAAAACTACAAAGGTATACAAAACTTTTCTTTATCATGTTAATTGGGATTGTTTTACTTACTACTTGTAGTTATGTGGATGTTGTTTTATCAGTCCCAATCCTGATGATTTGAGAATGATTTGATCCATGACGCTGCAGGTATGTTATGTTAGGGCGAATGACTGAACTGGGTTGCCTTGAGGTTACATAAAGTTATTGGAGGGGACCCAAATGAGTTATCTAAAATCGTTGTTTAAGCAGGTCTCTGAATGTGCATAACATATACAGGTTACCGTGATAACAGTTATGGTAACCTACCAAAATGGATTACCATGGAAAAAATTACATCACGCCTGTGCTGGGTAAATCTGTTGACGGGGATTTGGCACCACCCAACCCCAGTCAAATAGCTTGATGACCATCCCTGCCTATATAAATTGGTTGATGGGGATGGGGTCATCCATGCCCTAACAAATAGCTTGATGGGAATTTGGAGTCGTCCATGCCTATATAAATCCCTTGATGGAGATGTTGTCATTCATGCCCATATGCATCGCTTGATGGAGATTTGGGGTCATCCATACTTCTATGAATCTCTCGATGGAGACTTTGTACCTTCTTTGTTCTGCTCTGTTACAAGTTGGTACCCCCGCCCTCCCCTCCCCTCTCTTTCCTTCCCGTCGTGATATGGCTGGAAGAGTGTTGAAAGCGACATTAAACCCTATTCACTCCCTCACTTGTACCATCTTTGAATATAGAAATTCCTTGATTAAGGTCGCGTCACCCATGCCTATATTGGGATGGGGCCATCCATGCACAAAACTATCATTTGATGAAGATTTGGGACCATCCATGCCTATAGAAATCTCTTGATAAGTATGAGGGCATCCAAAGCTAGATAAATCACTTACTGTTATATTTCTCTGTTCAACTTTCCACAGCCCAACTAGAGTCATTGAGCTCAGAGAAACAATCCATGGAGATTCAATTAAGCCAATTGAACCGTACGACCCGCCTCCAACAGGGGGAGCTACAAACCCTCAAATCACAACTCCTTGCCCGAGAGAAGTCTCTCGATGAGCTTGTTCACGACTTGGAGCAGTCAAGCAACAAGCGCGAGGAGGTTGAAATAGCCAACAGGAGGCAGACGGAACAGTTACATAATCAGGTGTGTGAATGTCTATACAAAAGAGTAAATGGGGCTTGAAATGGGGTGTTGTTGAGCACACTCCAGATCAGCCTCAGCCCCTCAGAGAGCTTGCCGTAAGAGGCGACTAACTGTGGCAGCCGTGGGGTACCCGGGTGTGAAAAGGAATAGGACCCCACCCGTGGGATACCGGGTGTTAGGAGGAATAGGACGCTACCCGTGTGGTATCCGGGTGTGAAAAGGAATAGGAACCAAACGTCATGATATGACTGAAATAGTGTTGAAAGAGACGTTTAATCATATTCACTCCCTCATTCAGTTGTTGGGATCAATATCATATCGATGTCATAGTATTTAGCCTCGTAAAGATGTTTTTTCTGCTTCTAAGTCTAAAGGTGCTGTTCGAAAAATTAGAAGAGATAGGGTCTTCGTCTTTTTTAACGGAACAATATGAGAATGATCCGATAAGTAGGATAGGGATGCATGTTAACTGATGCCTCAGTTTATAGATCTAGCTGTCATCTATTTCGGTATCACAACTTTCCACCTTTCATGACCTTATACAGCCTCATTTACCTTTGTCCATAATAACATTAATACTTTATGACGTCACCCTATGCAATCAAGCCTCAGTACATCTAACAAGTATTACTGAGTATTATACAGAGAGAATGATAAAGTTATGTGAAATTGACCTGGGGCATTTTCAGCATGATGTACATCTCTCCATCCATCTGTATATAATCAGTGTCCTTTTCTCTTTCACACCATATTTCAAGAATGACTATGCCTTGGAATACCAAATTTACATCACAAATGCATATGGTCACAGAGCAGAAGCCTATTGTAAGGATCAGTGAGATTGACCCATTATGCTAGTTTGTCACCAATTGCCACCATATTTCAAGAATCATAAAGCCAAGACTCACTGAACTTATACCAGACACACATCTGGTTATGGGCTACCACAGAAATTGGTTTTGGGGTGTTGTCATCCTGCACATACATCTGTTTGTCTGGTTTTTTTTCATTATCACCATATCTTAAGAATGACGAGTCACGATGTCAAGGAACCATAAACTTGGCTGACACATGCATGTGGTCACGGAAAATAAGTGCAATGAAATTTTTTCAGACTGACTCATTCTGGGTCTCAAGGTCAATGTTGTTCCATTTGTAATCAAGTGCTTATTATTATACTTATTGCTTCAGCTTGGACTTTCAGTCCTTGTCTACTTTACACATTTTAACAGTGTTTATTTCCACCTATCAATGGTTTGGCTCAGGCCAAGGCAGAAACCACTCGGTGTCAATGTTTCAAAACAATCATCAAAGAAACGGGTGGTATGGATATGAACATACTTTATAAAATACATGCTGGATGGCTTTTGTCATTGCTGTCTTAGACTAAGCAAAATGATTGATGGATAGAAATAAACACCGTTACAATCTGTCAAATACACAATGGCTCTCAGCAGGTCGGGGAAATGTGCCTCTCCAAGTTTGGAGGTAAAAAAGGTCGTTATTTTGTTCATATTTTCTGAGTTATTCAAGAAAAACGACCTTTTTTACCTCCAAAATTGGAGAGGCACATTTCCCCGACCTGCTATTTTGTTCATATTTTCTGAGTTATTCAAGAAAAACGACCTTTTTTACCTCCAAAATTGGAGAGGCACATTTCCCCGACCTGCTCAGATGAAGTTAACACTGATGCAATAAGCATAGGTTTTACTACCATAGCTCCAAAAGGCCAAGGCTTACTGAATTTATACCAGACAGATGTCTTTAAAATTAGCTTTGTGGTATTGTCGTCATGCATGTCCATCTGTGTGAAGCCCAGTGAAAATCTTTATCACCTGTTGCTTATTGCCACCAATTACTTGCCCTATTTAAATACACCTAAAGTTAGCCAGAGGGGTTCTTAGTGCTTTGCACAATTCACATTTAGTGATGACGCAGTAGATGACTAATTAAACCGGAGAGACATTAGGATGTAGTTAACCCCACACTGTATGATCTTTATTTTCAAATCGCTTCAGATACTTCATTGCTGGTCAGGAGGACATTGGATTGGGTGTGTGGGGGGGGGGGGGAGTAATTTATTAATTAATCACATGGTTAATTGGTCAATGAATAACGATAAATTGTTAGGGATATAATTCTAATTCTTTAATATGGTGAATCAACAGGCTGAACTATGCGGAGGAACATACATGTACATCTGCTCTTTGGGTATGTAATACATGTAGGTAATCAATAATCAATAATTGTCACTGGGGGTCATATTGGACATATAGTCGTCCCTGTCCTCATGAACCTGCAACCCAAACTGTCAGTCCAACTGTCTGTCTCCATGTATCCACAGACAGCTTATAAATATAGGTACAGCTGTCACCTAGTGAGTATTGATTTTTATGACGCTGCCATCTACTCCATGTTATTGAACATTAGCTGCAAACTTGTGTGAACACACATATTGTCATGTTATTATCATACAACCACATGGAATTTTTAAGACCACATGCTGACTTCCGTCCCGTTTTAATATTGGTAATAACCAGTCGCCCCATCTCCCCGCTGTGCTCCTAATCTTACAGCAGCCAGGCCGATATATATGGTACGTGGATTTGATACTTTTACCCTGCTGTATTGAACCATATATACAACATATACTGAGGCATGTCCACAGTTACAAAACTGCGATAATCAACGTCATTTCAATGCCAACTACGATGCAGTCTGACAGTTATTTGCTCATGACGTGATCACAAGGCTTTTCGGGATTATAATAGCTCCCTCACTCCAACCACCCATCCTACCTTTTCCTAACATTTTAGTTTTTTGTGTAGCATGTAGACTTGCATTCATGGTTTAAATAGTATGTATACATAGGGTTCTTCTTTGAAATAAAGTTTCTGGGAATTTGAATTAAAGATTCCAAATTGTGTTTAGCAAAATTAATACATGTAGGAGAAAACTGTCTGTTTTTCACACTAGATGCAGTTTTCTCAAGAAAAGATTTGGACATTTCATCACACAGTATGTTCACTGTTGAACTGTTCGCCTTCCACTTTTATTGACACAAGTTAAATTCTGAGGCACTTCTAGGATGGCTAGATAGTCATTCAGGTCACATTGCATTTACAGTTATTGTCAGTGGTCTCCTTCCCGCTGATGGCTAAATTTTTCTTTCTCTCAAAAATTATTTGCAAATTGCTTCGTGGCTGGGCTAAACTAAATTTGAAATTGTCATTTCGACATTGAATTTGTATATGATTGGAATAGGGAATAAAAATATATCACAAAAGCAGTGAATAATATTCTGCCAGCTTGGTAATGGTAGATGGAGAATAGATATCCATATTTAAAAGTTTAATTTCATTGTTATATGATGAATTTGTCCAGTTATGGGACCATGTTACACTGACCTAATGGTTCGAGTGTCGGCCTCATAAGTGATAGGTACTGGGTCCAATCCCCAACCGGGTCATACCAATGACTTGAAATATGGAACTTGTTGCTTGTATGCTCAGCATTACGTGGATAGAACAAGGATTGGTTCGCTCGGAGTCAGTATAATGGGGCTGAGTGCAGTTTCATATCTGCCTCCGTCATGATACGTCAGTGGAACAGTACTATAGAATGGCAGCATTAGGACTGCTCTGTCACAAGTAGGCACACCTCTTATTCATGATGCATTGTAATTTGTAAGATACTGCAAATTTTATGCTGAGCAAAACATTCCAATTATTGTATATTTGTCTTTCAGTATACCGGTAATTGTATTTTTACTATTTTTTTTTTTTTTTCTGTATTTATCAAAGGTGCTCAATCTCCAAGCAGAGGTGAAGATTTGGCAGCAGAAATATAACGGTGTGTGTGAGGAGAAGGGCCATATGGAGGAACAATTGGAAGCTACCAATCGAGAAGTGACGTTTGTCAGGGCGCAGAGTATTGAGGGCTCTGAGAAAAAGGTTTGTACAGGATAACCAGAATGATATTTTGAGACTTAGATCAAATTTAGTTTAAGGATTCTGAAATTGGCATCCTTATTGAATATGTAGGACAGAATGGGTTCTAGGATTATTTCTAAAACCAGAAACAAATAAACTAAAGTGTGTATCATTAGATTAGACTAGCGAGACACTGGGACTCATCAAACAGCCTACACCACTAGACTCTTGCACAGTCCCTACACATGTAAGTCGAAATGCAAAGGCGCCATGTGGGGATTATGGGTGTGACTAATTAGGTACGTTTTCATAGGCTGAGTATTCAAATTCCAGCATCAGCTCGTCTCCGTTGATGCAACACTCGATTTTTCTTTTGAATCTCCGCGAACACGACACATTTTACTGTGCAGCTACATCACATCATGTGTTATAAACAGGGAGGCGTTGACCAATTCGTTCCAGCTCGTCTAATGTAAGGAAGCAGAGTTTTAGTTAATTTTGTTTCTGCTTAACTTAAGAATGAAACTTTTGAACTCACTTCACTCATATGTGTGCCTATGTATGTTGATTTTCATACCGTAATTACTGTTGACAGAAAGCTGCTATGGAGTTTGAACTACAAGAGAAGGAGAATGAGTTGTTGAAGTTAACAGCCCAGTACAATGGTGTAGAGGACGAGTTACAAGAGACCAGACAGAATCTCATCCTAGAGTCTGAACAGCGGAGCGACTTGGAGGCACATGTAAGACTTGTGTTCAAGGGGTAGTAGCATCATTTAAAAAATATTCAGCAAGTAACAGATTTTGATAAAAGTTATTTAGTAGATGATATCAACTAGTATGGTGAAAGATTTTCTGTTGGCTTACTTTCTGATATCACGGACACTGGAATCACACTTCTGACATTCTCTGAAAAAGAAGACAGCACCTGCTCTTGCCTTCAGTGCCTGAGATGACATCGCAGAACGCATTCTCAATGTGATGCTTTGTGATGTCATACACTATCTTACAACTTTTATCGGACTGTGATGGCTTCTAGCGGGATGTTATTGAAACCTGGTTGCATTATTCGAAATCGTTTTTCATTTTCATCTCCTCCACTAGACCGAATTAAAGAATCTCACAATATCGATCCTTATACGAAATACAAAACTTCTCGACCTCAAAACCCTTTGGCAAATGTTGCAGGTGATCATGTTGTTCAGTTCACCCAAACAATTAAAGTCACGTTACTACCTCTTTAAGGGACTAGTAGTGGGATATTAATTTTAGCAGGCTGGAACATTAACTGATAAATCTTTGGACGGATTGTGAAGCAATATCTGACAATGATTTGGTATAAGACACACAAAATATAATTGATGAAGGATTTGTTGCGACTTGTATTGTCAGTCTTTTGTCCAGAATATTACTTTTTCAATGGAAGGTCTTCCACCAAACCCTTGTGACAGTATCTGTCCTATAGATTGACTTCTGGCTGGCTGTCTGGTTGGCCGGCTGGATGGTGTCAACATTTTTTCAAGTTAAATGTTTGTGATCTGACTTTCTGATGGTATAAATCTTGGCAAGGCCTCACAGTGAAAAGATAATATCCTGGACAAAAGTCTGACAATACAACTCGCAACACATCCTTCTCAATTATGTTTCATGAGTCTTTAATACACCAAATCATAAGCCAAATCCTTCACCCTGCCTGGTATATCATCAGGGTCACCCACACCTGCCTCATACAATTTACATTTTAAATGCCAGTCACTCTCACCCCAGGATTCTGAACCTTATCTCAAAGCCCATTCACTATATTTATCTCCATATATATATTAATTATTTCAGATTATAAAGTATAATTTGAACTTAGTGGATACTTCCCCTACTATGTTCTAGAATCTGTGCCGATTATTTCATGTTGGTCTTATACGAAGATCAAGAATTGGGGTATGCAAATGACAATCACTCTCACACACAGCTGGGTATGGCCCTCAAGCTTTCTCCCAAGGCAGATCCATTGCTGTTAAGGCTTAACTTAGACAAAGACTCTAATTAGTGGTAATCCTATGTACCCATCAAAAAGGCCTTTACAGTAGACTTTTTATTGGATTTTCAAGAAAAAGTTCTTTTTTAATTGGTATATTGAAACCTGTGAATATCGACACCTGAGTAAACCGACCAGCCCCTAATTATTTTGAGTCCCATTGTACTTAAATTTAAGGCTTTTTGAACCTTGATGAATCAGAACCCTTTCAAAACAGACACTATAATCGGGTCTCAAACCAGACCTTGTCAAAACTGACACTATAATCTGGTCTCCAGCATGGTTGGTTTACACAGGTTTCACTGTAGTTTTATACAAAATTACAGCTACGCCACAGTAATGGCGCCTTTATCACTTAACCAAAACGTCATCTTTCACTATTTTGTATCCTAAAATGATTGTTAACTTCATTATACTAATATTCAAAGACATTACAGCTCTTCTAACTAAGTTTACTGCACTTTCTGATTGCCTTTTCAAGTGTCTGTTTTGTTCAATTGAACGCTTCTTCATTTTTTTATGCCTCCGATCCAGGCTAAGTCAGAAATGCATTATGAGTTAGAGCAAACAGACATTCATACAGAAGATATTTAAGCTGTCCTTGAAACTTTCAGATTGAAAATCTTCAGCATCAGCTGGAACACAAACAGAAAATGCTGGATACATTGAGTCAGTCTGGTCAGGAACAGTTGACACATTTCCAGGGTATTAAAGACACACTAGACTCGGTCACACAAGAACTGCGCAAGAACCAAGCCACGGTGAGTATCATGCATATTGTATTTTCATACATATCATTAGTTTGCTGTGATATTTAAAATCAGCAGTGTCATTTGGCAGCAAACATCTCTATTACTCCAAGTTGAATGTATGGTGAGTTCATGCTGATGCCTGACATTCCTTCAGTGAAAATTAATGAAATGTGTTTCCAATAATCCGAACTGAATTCAGTGAGAATGCAAGGATGATAGGTGGCATTTCTGTAAAGATTTATGTAACAGTATCTATATTAATCAAAGCTGAATTCACTAGGCATTCAAGCTTATACTTAGTATTCTTTCAGTACAGATTTATTAAGTAACACAGTATCAGATAATTAATGCTCAGATCCCTCTGGATGCACAAGAAAAAGTTTTTTTAATTGGTACATCGAAACCTGTGAATACTGACACCAGGATAAATCAACCAACCCCTAACTACTGACATTATCCTGGGTCCCAATACTTAAATTTAAGGCATTTTAAAACTTGATAAATCAGAACCCTGTCAAAACTGACACTATAATCTGGTTCCAAGCAGGGTCAGTTTACACAGGTTTCACAAGGAATTTCTTCATCATGTGATGATAGCTAGGAAGTATCATACATAGAATTTGTCTCATATAACACCTAACAGTGCTTCATTTTAACCCTTCCAATATCTGCATGATGAGTTAAAAGTATAGCTGTATCACATACTGTGCAATCCTTTAATGATATCCCATTTTAACCCTCTTCATGCCTGGTCAGTTGGAAGACACTGTTGATGAGGTAACCAATTTATATAATGTGGTGGCTGGTTAATTATTGGATGGTGGGAGGGTGTGCAGACCTTGCTTCTTGTCAAATTTACAGGACTCCAAATAGATCCTCGGAATCCATCTCAACGGGAATCCAAACCTATCATTTCTATACAGATTGCCATAGTTTACGGGAAACTGTTGGATTCCTGTGAATTACTTTGCGCTAGTGCTGACGGGAATGGGATTCCTGTGGAAAAGCAAGCCCTAGACTGGTATTGGTTCTAATTTCCTCAAAGCCCTAGGCTGGTATTGGTTCTAATTTCCTCAAAGCCCTAGGCTGGTATTGGTTCTAATTTCATCAAAACCCTAGGCTGGTATTGGTTCTAATTTTATCAAAGCCCTAGGCTGGTATTGGTTCTAATTTCATCAAAGCCCTAGGCTGGTATTGGCTCTAATTTCATCAAAGCCCTAGACTGGTATTGGCTCTAATTTCATCAAAGCCCTAGACTGGTATTGGCTCTAATTTCATCAAAGCCCTAGACTGGTATTGGCTCTAATTTCATCAAAGCCCTAGACTGGTATTGGCTCTAATTTCATCAAAGCCCTAGACTGGTATTGGCTCTAATTTCATCAGCCACTTGACATTGGCTGTGGGGATCATATATAAAGTTGTAGTTGGCTTGCATTTACAAAATGTTACAGGCATGTGACATAGTTGCGGTATTGATGATCGATGGTTCATGTATTGGTATCCTGACATGTTATTGACATTTGTCTATATGGTGATGACATTGTAAAATGGTATCAACGTGGGTCTGTCTGATATAAATCTAACATTGAATCATGTCAGAAACTAGAGAAATCTGATCTTGAACATTTAAGTGTCATGATGTATCAACAGCATGTGCCTAACGCAACTTGGCTGAGTGGTGCTTAGTTGGTTCATCATGATATGACTGAAATAATGTTGAAAGCGACGTTAAATCCTATTCACTCGCTCATTTAAATATTCATGAATGATATATCTGATTGACTTAATTCTAACTAAAGTTTCACATTGATTCCAGAGTTAATCTTTCGTTAGTTAATGAGTTAGATGTTTCTATAGCTAAATGAAAATCAACAGATACACTCAATGGAAGATTGATGTTTAAAGTTCTTCCAATTCTATTTCAGGTGAAGCGACTGCAAGTTGAACTCAGTCAAGAAAGAGACAGAAATATTAAACTAGAGGAAAATTTAAGACAATCGCAGTCTGAAAATCGCCAGGGGAACACCCAGTCAGGGGAGACAAATGTGGAGCCATTCATCCGAAAGTCCTCAACCACTCCCGCCATGGCTGAGATAAGACTGAGGGATTTGGAAAAGGAGAGGGAGAAAATAAAGACAGAACTGTCTGTAAGCAATCTATCCTCATTGGGGTCTTTTTGAATTGGACCCTTTCTATTGTATCATGGCACATTTTCTAGGATTGCTGATTTTCGTATTGTAAAATCCTGCCAGTGTTGTTATGCCATATGGTAATCCCTCTAATAATTCAATCCCTCTATCAAAACTCAATCACCCCCGATTTTGGTTGATTTCAATTAGTGGTTCTAATAAATTTGATCACCCTCTAAAATCGCCCTCCAGCTTAGGGCAGCATGGTTCACCATACCATGTTTGTCTGGCACAGGAGGTAGATTAAAGTGCCAAACAAATTAGGCTCTCTGACCATCCATTGTGATCACCAGCTGCAGTGTCTGTAGAGCCTACTTTTCAAAATTCAAAATTCAAAATTTTTTGTAGTTTTGGGTAGGTTTTTGTTAGGGTTAGGGTTTTGCTAGGATATATGTTTGTTTGGATCATCGTCGCCGTGTGACCAATAAGGTCAGGTGTGACGTTAAACTTCAAACAAGCAACCAACCAACCCTCTAAAATCTTTCAAATGATCGATTATATACATGACTTTCAAGCATTTTGTCAACTTCCCATACCAATAAATTTGATCACCCCGTCATTTTATGGGTGGAAATTTCACTTCCTGTGATTGAATTATTAGAGGGATTACCGTAATGTCATACTTTTGCATCAACATACCCAGTATTGACACAAAGGGATGAATTGACAGACAACCAACCTTATCATATCAATCAAGTTATTTCCGAAGAAGTTCCATATTGTATTGGAGTTTCTGGATGTCCCTTATCTACCTTGTATAATCCGTGGCGTGTCCTACTCCTCCTACTCCGCTTTACTGTCCTACTCCTCTTTACTCACTGCACAGCGGGTCGCATAGGAGTGGCGCGGGATAGGGTGGGGTGAGAGACCTAGGGTTTTCACTACCTCAGATTCCATGGGCCGGGCTTGCACCCTACAGTAGAATCGGTCGACTGCGCATGTGCGATGAGTAGTGTGCGATGAGTAGTATAGAAAGGGCACGCGATCTCCCTATACTATTAAAGAATCCGGCCAGGGAGGCAAGAGACACGTGGGTTTCACTGTGGCATATGAGGTTCGGCTCATGTAGGTTCACTGTGGCGTATGAGGGTCGGCTCATGTGGGTTTCACTTCTTCATCCGTGGTGTATGAGGGTCGGTTCAGATCCCATGGGGTGGGGACATGCCCCTGAGGGCAGTGGGTGGGTTCAATGAAAGCTCGTCCTAATAATAAGAGGATAATATCCTACATAGCTTGTATTTATCATTCATCTTGCATAACATATATTTATTGACCTTCTCTGTAGCAAGCTCATGGGTCTGTTGAATCTCTGACAGAGGAGGTGGCAGATTTACGTGGTCAGATGCAGGCGGCCAGACAGGAGTTGATCAGGGAGAGAGATACGGTCTGTCAGTTGATCGCTGACAAGTCTGACACGGAACAAAATCTACAGGTATGACATTACCACCCTGCACAACAACCATGTATTCAGACTGCCGAAATACATTCAACCATATCTGACAAACTTTCAACAACCTGTCAGTAGAATGTTCATCATGTTCCTACTTCCATGCCAGTCTCCCAATGTTAGAGTTTGTAACCTCATAAACTGTCAGTGTAACACTCTCTGACTGTACTGGGTCAAAATATGCGGTGTACATGCACATTCAGTCTTTATTGACTTTGATTGACCCAGGAAGTGTGTATCTGCATATGAGAGAGAGGGAGAAATTTTCCTGTATAGTTTACAGAAGAATGAACAAATTAGGTGGTAAAATATTTGACGAGCACAGAGTACAGCATCTTCTTTAGCTGTGACATCCTAGCCCACCTTGCTCCATTTAGAAACAGACGATGCTGATTGGCCAAGAGCCATGCTCACAAAAGATGCACGCCATGGTTTAACCACATCGGTGCAATCAGAGGGTATACCTGTCAGTAGGAGGTATACAATCTGATGCCATAAGAATCCTTCCATTAAGACATTTCTGGACACATTAACTGGCTTATTCAAACACATATAAGGCTCTAAGCTAATATTTGGTAAAAATATCAATTTATTTGTGATGTTTTTATGTTATCTCCGCTCAGAAGGTTTTTTTCATCAGCTTCCCACTTTGCAGGTTTAATGAGTTCTGTGGGCAAAAGTTATCCTAGTTCATGAGGTCATTGCCCTTATAGAGAAAGATCTTGGCCAATCATCACACTCACGTCAGTAAAGTACGAAATTGAGTACTGTTATTGTTTCTTATAATGATACTAGAATCAATAACAAAACACGTTTCACAAAACGTTACTGTTATCAATAACAAACCATAACTACTACTAAAACAGTAAGACAGATCTAAAACTGATTCTGGGAGTTACTAAAAACTGTAACAATCTCTTCAATTGATTATAGGAGTTATCTCCCTTAGTTGGTATTTATCATGAAGCATTTTGGACCACTGTTTCAATCTCAAACAAAGGTTTTCGAGACTTTTTCGAATTTTTTAAAATTAGGTTTATTAGCCAGCTTCCATGAAAAATCTGAGTAATAATAAACAGGTTAGTATGTACATAACTACACGTCTAATTGTGTGAAAGCTAAGATAGATAATTCATCACCAAAAATATTACGTAAGCGTTGCATATTCCATTCATGGAAAACCGCTTTAGAATAAAAAAAATCATGAAAATAAACAATCAGGAAATAATTAAACATCAATGACAAAATACATCAACAAGGTTAGAACATTGCTATTGTTATCAGTAATGGGCATTTCGTTACTGAATTTGGTAATGTTACTGAATTCTGTAATCTATTGGACTGTATATGGAATACTTCAATAGCAGGTAGGTAAGTGTCAGACTTTGCCAGACTATAAATATTCATTCATACTTGCATTATGTGTATTCATACTTGGATCATATGTTCTGACAGTATAAAGTCTATCATGTCCTATATTTCAGTCATGTATCGAGGAGAGAGATGAGTTTTATCGGGAGAAGCAGCAATCCGAGGCTGACCTGGGAAAACTGGAGGAGAACTTCCACGCCCTCATCACAAAGTTTGACCTGGAGTCCAGACAACGACTTGGAAACTTTCAATTGAATTACAGTAACTTAGGCCCTGAGGGGCGACAGGTGAGATAATCAGGGAGGTTTGGGATTTTTTTTCGTCAGAAACTGAGCGTGGTAAAAAATTAGAAACCTGTGAATATCAACACCGGGGTAACCCGAACAACCTCTAAATACCAGCATTTCCCATGGTCACAATACTTACATTTGAAGTATTTTCAGCCATGATAAACCAGAACCATAACATGTCCCAACTGACACTATAATCTGCTCCCAAGCATGGTCGCTTACCGCTGATTTCACTATACATTCTCTTTGGTTGAAGATTAGATGGCTGTATAACCTATTCCAAAGACTATAAAACCTCCAACTCTTGTCAGGACTTCTTGACCAATCAGATGAAGCAGGTATACATCCGTACCATAGCTGATAAGACATACTTGAAGTCAGCACAGTCTTGCTCAGATTTTTTTATGTATAGTTGAATGGCTTTGTTATATTGTAGATGGAGAAGGAGCTTGGAGCAATACGACTGTTGTTGGAGGGTAAAGATGCAGAAATAGCCATGATTAGGGACAGAATGAGGTATGGCTATCATTGTTAAGGCAGAAATAGCCATGATTAGGGACAGAATGAGGTATGGCTATCATTGTTAAGGCAGAAATAGCCATGATTAGGGACAGAATGAGGTATAGCTATCATTGTTAAGGCAGAAATAGCCATGATTAGGGACAGAATGAGGTATGGCTATCATTGTTAAGGCAGAAATAGCCATGATTAGGGACAGAATGAGGTATGGCTATCATTGTTAAGGCAGAAATAGCCATGATTAGGGACAGAATGAGGTATAGCTATCATTGTTAAGGCAGAAATAGCCATGATTAGGGACAGAATGAGGTATGGCTATCATTGTTAAGGCAGAAATAGCCATGATTAGGGACAGAATGAGGTATGGCTATCATTGTTAAGGCAGAAATAGCCATGATTAGGGACAGAATGAGGTATAGCTATCATTGTTAAGGCAGAAATAGCCATGATTAGGGACAGAATGAGGTATGGCTATCATTGTTAAGGCAGAAATAGCCATGATTAGGGACAGAATGAGGTATAGCTATCATTGTTAAGGCAGAAATAGCCATGATTAGGGACAGAATGAGGTATGGCTATCATTGTTAAGGCAGAAATAGCCATGATTAGGGACAGAATGGGATAGCTATCATTGTTAAGGCAGAAATAGCCATGATTAGGACAGAATGAGTAAAAGGCTTACTATTGTTAGAGGCAAGGCAGAAATAGCCATGATTAGGGACAGAATGAGGTATGGCTATCATTGTTAAGGCAGAAATAGCCATGATTAGGGACAGAATGAGGTATAGCTATCATTGTTGAGGCAGAAATAGCCATGATTAGGGACAGAATGAGGTATAGCTATCATTGTTAAGGCAGAAATAGCCATGATTAGGGACAGAATGAGGTATGGCTATCATTGTTAAGGCAGAAATAGCCATGATTAGGGACAGAATGAGGTATAGCTATCATTGTTAAGACAGAAATAGCCATGATTAGGGACAGAATGAGGTATAGCTATCATTGTTAAGGCAGAAATAGCCATGATTAGGGACAGAATGAGGTATGGCTATCATTGTTAAGGCAGAAATAGCCATGATTAGGTACAGAATGAGGTATAGCTATCATTGTTAAGGCAGAAATAGCCATGATTAGGGACAGAATGAGGTATAGCTATCATTGTTAAGGCAGAAATAGCCATGATTAGGGACAGAATGAAGTATAGCTATCATTGTTAAGGCAGAAATAGCCATGATTAGGGACAGAATGAGGTATGGCTATCATTGTTAAGGCTGAATATAATAGATTTCTATCTTCACAGGTACCACGTCATTTTATAAACAACACAACACAATATTACCCAAAAGTACTGTATTATCATTTTTGCTGAACCGGGGTAGGCTAAGCTGCAGATGAGGCCATGATGATGGCAGAGGTGCAGTGTAGATGGTAGTGGCATGTTAATGGTGAGACTGAGATGTCCATATGTACCAAGAGATGGTGCAATGTTGGTGGTTGAATGTAAACTGTTTGTTTGACTGTGATGGTGCCATGATGATGGCGCGGGTAGCACAATGTTGGCATGTTTTGGTGCCATGATGATGGCGAATTACCACGTTGGTGGCGGAGGTGCCATGATGATGGCAGAGGTATCATGATGGTGGCGGAAGTGTTAATAAACATGGTAACGTTTAGTAGGGGCCAAGCTGTTGGCGGAGGTGCCATGATGATGGCGGAGGTACAATACAGGCATAAGTACATGACTAGGCATGTAAAGTTTCAGAAGTACTGTACAGTGCATGAACTTAGTGATAGTAGCACTCCACCCTGATATGAATGTTCAGAGGTATAAGGTACAAATTACACTGACTTGGAATAATATATACCAGATACAGTAGGACGTACATGTATTAGCACTCCTAAATTGTAGATGAATCAGGTAGGCAATCTATATCTCTTTGGGGAAAAGGAACTCTGACTTGCAGTATGATGTCAGAGTTTACCATTGTCCAACCAAAAACTAGCTAGGACAATAGTTAGTTGAGGTATGCCCAAAGAGAATTAGAGAATAGATTAGGGGATTATTTGTTGATTAAGATGATGTAACAGCATTTGCAATGTTTTTAAACTCTGATCATGCTGATACCAATAAAAGTCAGTGAAAATGCAATTCTAGGCAGTTTCTGAGAAGTTGGAGATCAGTAAATAACATACAATTGAACAGGACAGCTATGGAGAATGGATTGGCTGTGTTTAAAAACTGCCCCAGAATTCTTTAGGCCTTAATTCTTTGCCACCGTGTCAATTCTATTTATTGCTCACAGCAAAAAAAAGAAAGAAAAAAAATTCATTTTAACACATTTCTCTCTCAAAGTATTGCCAAAATATTGTTATTGAACACTGTCTTGTTTTATTGGAATGAAAAGGTATTATTGAAGGCTGCCTCTTCAAAACATTGTTGGTTTCTTGTGCAGTGTATTAAACTACTGCATTGGTTTGCCAGTAAAGATGGATATACTTTTATTTTTGTAGTCATCAAGGACAAGAATTAGACTACTGTCGACGAAAGGTGGACATGCTGCTGCAGGAGAACCAGTGTCACAGAGAGGATGTTTCCCGTCAAACTGCAGAAATAGCTCAGAAAGTAAGAGTTGTCTTCACTTTACTGATGACGACCCTGAGTAGCAGATCATCGTAAATATTTCCTAGAAATATACACACTAGTTTTAAAGAAACTGTACACTAATTGAATGCTCCAAGGGCAGCTATGCCATCTGGGGTGTTGATTGCTTAATTTGGGCTCAGAATCTAGATGATTTGATGAAAATGTGGGATGGTCCAATCAGAGTTTCTCTATTGGAAACAATTCCCTTGATGAAATAGAGATTCTGGAATGATCTATTTATGTTCTTATTGCTTTCCAGATGAAGGAAATGACAGCCACAATGGAGGTGAACCAGTTTCTGGTGTCAGAGAGAAGTCATCTCCAGAAAGATCTTTACCAACTACAGAATGAACTTGAGAAGGAGAAGGAATATCGAGAACAGAGACACAAGGAAGTGTCTGATGTCCTCAGAAAGGTCTGTTGAGCAAACTTCTCCATTCATACTTCAAATTAGCCTAGATATATCAGCCCACCAGTTCTGTTTATAAGAATTTATGAATAGACAATCACATGAAATATCTTTTGAAATTTAAATTTTGAAATGTGTCGAATGAATGGGTTATATCTATCTGGCCACTCCTACCGCTATATTGGGATGAATGATGTAACTAGTGGTGGAATACATCACCCGGAACAAAGTAGGTTCTGTCGACTGTTCTCTGGTTTGTAGATGAAATTTATACCTCAGATTTTGAACGCTTTACGTGGTCCGATCTATTAAGGCTACTTTGAAGTCTGAACAGAGAAATTGGCTTTTGTATGAAGATAGTGTATTCTGAATACTATATAGCTGAAAAATTGCTGAACGCAATGTTAAATTCTCCCTCTCTCTTGATAGTAACATTAAAGTCGGCATCCTTCTCCGTCGTCCATATTGCATGCCAATGTGTTGTGTTGTGCTGATACCTTACTTTTCATCCAGTTTGACCAGTCCACAGAATCACAGAAGTCAACTGAGCGAGAACTTCATCAGCTGGACAACAAGATCGTAGCTCTGGAGGCGGACCTTCGTCATGCCAACCGGACAATCAGTCAGCTTCAGACAGAGAACCATCAAGGCAAGGTCAAGATAGAGAATCTCAATGAAGATATCCGTAGTCTGACCAACATCAACGTCACGCTGGAGAAAAGACTGGAAACAGAGAAATCTACAGTAGGTCTCGAACATAACTATAGTTTCTCAAACTGTGCTTCTATAACGTTCAATCTCAGATTTATATCTGCCGAATAGAAGAATTAAGAATAATTGGAGACTGTTCTGCCCCCCTCTATCTGGAGAAGGTGAGTGGCAGATAGGAGTTTCTTTGTATCTGTGTGACATGTGTTAATCATAGACTAGAGCCTCCATCTCATTTTCCCTTCTGGATACAGTACAGTAGATGCTTTATGATTCACAGGAATTATCTTTCGCTGTTTTCACTCAAAAGAAATTTCACTGAAATTATCTTTCATAGATTTCACTCAAAAACAATTTCGCTGGATTTATCTGTCGCAGATTAGCCACCACCCTGTAAAAGAGAGATTTTTGATGTCAACTTAGAACTGCTGTAAATATGATTTCCACTGCTTAATCAGTTGATATTGTAACTGGTGTGGCTCTCATGCTGGAAATTCTGTTTGAATGTGGTTTCAATCACTGGATGCCTTCAGAGGTGCACCAAACTGATGAAAACCAGTGGCAGCATGTGTATTTTAGGTTAGATTGAACAGTAATTCAATAATTGACAGGACAAATGCGACACAGTTGAAATCTTTAGCTTGGAAGTATTATTCCATTTCCTGCTGATGATGAACCAAGCCGCATGCCCTCTGTGGACAACTATAACGAGATGTTTTCATACAATCTCAATGAAAAATAGTTTTTTTACCCCTCGGCCATTTTGGCCTCGGGTTATTGTCGTCGCCATGTACGTCCGTCCGTACATCCGTCCGTCCGTTACCACATTTTAGGCAAAACCGCTTGAGACACAACCACCAAATTTTCAACACTTATTTATCTAGTGCTAAACCAGACGCCTATTGAAAGTGGCTCCCCTCGGCCCATATTTTACAGAGTTCTGCCCCTTTACACATATATTAATTTCTATTTCTGTCCTATATGCCTGAATGTAACCAGCTATATCTGCAGAACTGTGTACGGTATAGCTACTATATTTTCGAAACTTATTTATATTGATGTATTCTACAAGCCAACAAAGGATTACTCGCCTCGGCTTATGGAGTTATGCCCCTTTCTGATATAATAATCTCCGATTTTGTTATTTGTAGCTGAATGTACAAGTTATTTCTGCAGATCTGTGTTAGGTACAGCTTATTCGTCTCGGTTCTTATTTCACAGAGTGCTAAGTCAGACGCCTATCGAAAGTGGCTCCCCTCGGCCCATATTTTACAGAGTTATGCCCCTTTACAGATATATTAATTTTTATTTCTGTCCTATATGCCTGAATGTAACCAACTATATCTGCAGAACTGTTTGGTATAGCTACTATATTTTGGAAACTTATTTATATTGCTGTATTCTACAAGCCAACAAAGGATTACTCGCCTCGGCTTATGGAGTTATGCCCCTTTTGGATGTAATAATCTCCGATTTTGTTATCTGTAGTTGAATGTACAAGTTACATCTGCAGATCCGTGTTCGGTACAGCTTATTCGTCTCAGTTCTTATTTTACAGTAGTGCCAAGTCAGATGCCTATCAAAAGTGGCTCCCCTCGGCCCATACTTTACAGAGTTATGTCCCTTTACTGATATATTAATTTCTATTTCTGTCCTATATGCCTGAATGTAGCCAACTATATCTGCGAAACTGTGTTCGGTATAGCTACTATATTTAGGAAACTTATTTATATTGTTGTATTCTACAAGCCAACAAAGGATTACTCGCCTCGGCTTATGGAGTTATGCCCCTTTCGGATGTAATAATCTTCGATTTGGTTATCTGTAGCTGAATGTACAAGCTATATCTGTAGATCTGTGTTCGGTACAGCTTATTTGTCTCGGCTCTTATTTTACAGAGTGCTAAGTCAGACGCCTATCGAAAGTGGCTCCCCTCGACCCATATTTTACAGAGTTATGCCCCTTTACAGATATATAATTTTTTCATTTCTGTCCTATATGCCTGAATGTAACTAAGTACCAGTATATCTTGATCATCCCACATAGAACTATCTCTTCCCCAATTCACACTACACATGGGTCTCAATAACTTGGGGAAAGCCGAGGGGTTTTGATTAGATCAATCTCATGTTGTTGGGTTTTTTTGGTTTCTCAAATAAAAATCTAATAAATCATTGTAATAACTATCCTTTGCAATTTTATTTAAAAAAAAAAAAAATTATCTGCAGAGTAGAACCATATGCTAGAGGAGTATAAGAATAGCAACAACAACAAGAGCAGCACAAGGAATGATTCTGGGTTTAGTATACTTATGCTTATGCCTACCTTATGACATAAGACTGAACTTATTCACAGGAACTACGTTTCATGGTAAACTTTTTCCATGAAAAATAGTAAAATTATTTCCCAGCGAATAATATGTCATGTACAGTGCATTTCCAAGATATATGCTGTTCAATGTTACAGTAATGCTCTATATTGGGTAGATGTGCTGTGGCATATAATTTTTTTACCCTGGCTTATTGTCTCAGTGACAGTATTAGATACTATCAATTGCTTCACCCACATCACAGTTTGTATGGCCTGTGTCATTTTGGCAGCTACCTTTCTGCAAGCTTTTGTGTTAACTGTAGGAATGTTTTTTCTCATGAACAGGTAGCGGAGGATAAACAGACAGTGGTTAAACTAAGAGAAGATGTCAGCAGTTTCTCCCAACAACTGGAGTTCCTCAAACATGAGAAGACAATGTTGATGACCAACCTGGAATCGGAGAGGAAAGGGGCCGACAAACTCAAGGTCTGTTATCTTTTTCTGAGGTATAGATCTTTAAGCATGTTCATGAAAACTATCGTTTGCTACCTAAGTCTCAAACCTGCTTTAATGAATGCCTTTAATCCCTTATTAATTGCACAATCAAACGTAGAAAACGGAAGTTAAAAGAAAAAGTTAACTCCCCTAGGAGAGAGTTGTCCGCCCCTAGGAGAGCTCTCCATTCAATTCCAGCGTGGCCACTATAAAGGCGACTGTTAGCCTCATTCCTATCCTCTTTCTCTTGTTTGCTCGAGCAGTGCACATCTAGGGAAGTATTCAGAGGCAATTCTACAACATTAGTTGTTGTTGTCTCGCTGGTGTAATATCCTTTATCAAGTGTGGTTTTTGTTATTCATTCGGAACTTACTTACTGTATTATTATGTCTGAAGTTCCGACTGGTATTCCTTGTCGTACGTGCGGGAAGAATTTATCCCCTTTAGACGCTCACACGGCTTGTTTTTTCTTGTAAAGATTTATGTTACCGGGCGTCCACGTGCGCGGAATGTGTATTATGGAATCCGACGGTTTGGAAGATTTATGCCCAAGCCCGTCGTGCTTTTCTGTTACATGCTTGTGATGACTCGTCTATGTCGGAGATCGACAGACGGGTCTTAGAAATTTTCTTTGGTCAATGATATGAAGTGTAATGAAGATCTTGATCGAGCTGGTCAAGACCCAGAGTCTCCCGTGTCAGTTTGTATACCACCAAGCGGTACCGTCCTACACGATGATAATTCCAGGTTGCTAGACAGTTGACCCGGTCCGGAGATTCTTTGTCTAGGGTCGATCCAAAACCCGTTCCTTTGTTACGCTCAACAAAGACCAGGTCGGTTGCCTGGCCATTTTATTGTTCTCCGACAAACAAAAGAATTCTTTGCCTCAGGTTATTTCTCCAATACCTATCGGTTCACCACATGTATCTTCTAGAAGGAAGAAAACAAATAAACGGTTAAATCTACATAGTTTATTTAATTCCATTCCCGATCTATTTGTTGGGGCGAATGTTGGAATGTCCCTAGTGGTTGAGGTTCTCTCTTGGTATAGACGGCTTCCCGAGTAGACCCACCCACCGACAGGTTGGGGTTCTCTCTCGGGGGGGAATTAATAATTTCCACACCACAAGCACAGCTACATGGCTGTGAACAATCAAAGATAAGTACATCAGTATCTTATTCACATGTTTAACCTTTTTATGTTGATGACCAAGGTTTCATTTGTTGATTATGGATTGTTCATGCTATGCCCATGTTTCTGTGTCATTCCAGCGGTCACTTAGCCTACTTTGATCTACTACAAGACCGAGGTTCCCACCTCCGTATGTTGGTACTAGGGCATTAATTAAAGCAGGTTTAAGACTTAGGTAGCAAACATCAAACATTTATGGACAATGTTTCTGTTTGTAACTAAGTCAAACCTGCTTTAATTTAATGTGCCCCCCTTCCGTCCCCTCGTACCGCGGCCTTGTTTCACTACTGGTCTCGGTTTGAGAAAGAGGATAGGAATGAGGCTAACAGTCGCCTTTATAGTGGCCACGCTGGAATTGAATGGAGAGCTCTCCTAGAGGCGGACAACTCTCTCCTAGGGGAGTTAACTTTTTCTTTTAACTTCCGTTTTCTACGTTTGATTGTGCAATTAATAAGGGATTAAAGGCATTAATTAAAGCAGGTTTGACTTAGTTACAAACAGAAACATTGTCCATAAATGTTTGATTTTTGAAATCCTCATCAAATTTTCATTAGTACAGAATTCTGTCTGTCAGACAGCTCAACTCATATTGTAAATTTGAAGAAAATTAATCAGATTGTCTTCTCCCTTTCATGACAATCTGATTAATATTCTTCAAATTTGCAGCATGAGTCCTGTATTGAATCTGGACAACATAGTCCCTACGAATAATATGAGTTATATGGCAGGAATAATATATTGATTTATTAGACGTGGAATGAACATGGAAACGTTCTCCAGATCTTGTACAGAAAAATGTTGTCCAGTTTCAACTGCTTTTTGCAGATATTGTGATCATCATGTCATCCGTCCATCCACTACAACATTATCTGCAGAACCATGCTGGATACAGCCACCAAATTTTGCAAACTTATTAACCTACCTGTAGTCTACACGCTTTTTGAAAATGAGTCACCTCAACCCATATATCTATATCAGTTATGCCCCTTTTCAGACATAGTCTGCACCTATGCCCCTTTTCAGACATAGTCTGCACCTGATTTCATGATATGTTCTTGTCTGTTAACCACATTATCTGCAGAACTGTTTGGTATAGCCACTAGATTTCGGTAACTTATTTACCTGCATGTAGTCTAAATGCCTATCGATATGAGTCCATCAACCAAACTGACTGTCACCGTATGAGTGAAACAAACTTGAGTGTGACATTAAGCCAAATTCCCTCCCTCCCTCGATATGAGTCGTCCATACCTGTATTTTGTGCAGTTATGCCCCTTTTCAGATGTGATCGCTACCAAATTTCATGATATTTGCTTGTTGACATCTCAGATAATTATGATTAGAATATAAAACATGTATATCACCATCAGTTTGTGTGTTATGATTTTAGGATCAGATCGTGGAGCAGAATGAAGAGAGAAATAAACTACGCGACGAGATACAGACAGCAAAACTGGAACTAGAGACACAGAGGGGTCAGCTACTGGCCAGTCGAGAGAACTTTGAACAGATACGGAAAGAGAAACAGAATCTGTATACAGGTCTGTAACTGTCAGTGACCTGGCCTCACAATTACGGAAATTCGCCTCGGCAAAACTCCTGTTACCTCAAAATAACTTCCATTTAACACAATGTTAAAAATTGCTGAGGTGAACTGATTATCCCACAGCATTTACCTCGGCAACTGCCGAATGCTGTGCCTAATCGTGAAGGTTATATCCTGATGTTACTTCATAAAAATCTCTCTGCATTTCCTCTCCAATCTGTGTAGAGGGCATCTTTGTATTATAAACATCCCGAATGATGCAGCGCTCATTATAGATTCAGTTTATTTTTTTCACCTAACTACAGTGAAATCTTCATCTACGAATATAGCCGATCCTTCACAGACAATATAATTATAAGTATGTCTCAGCCACATTTTTAGCTGATGGGATATTGATGTTGCAGCGTCGTTCGACTGTCCATATTCGATGTTATCATGATATCTCTTCAAGGACTATAGTCAGGCTCTCCAAATTGAGCCAGAAGCCTGTCGAATATGACTGGCCTTGACCTATTTTCGAGGTCAAATTAACATTGAAAATAGATTTGATGCTATTAGTGTGATATCTCTTAAGTATTATAGCTAGCTTTATAGTATTATAGTTACCACAGATGTCCATGCTTATTGACCAGAATTTCCTTAAGATGACTAACCTTGGCATATTTTTTTTTTTCCACTGTACTTAGTTTGGAAGACGTAGCATGGTTTTATAAAGAGAAAGAGGATTGTTTTCCTAATAAATATTAGGTAGCAACCATCAATGTGCATGGCATTGCATTAAATATTAAGAGTTAAATCTCGTTTGTGATTTAATTTTTCACACCATACATGTATATTTGAATCCATGTTTCACACACTTGAATTTAGTAAAAAGTGTGCTTATATTTTCAATTTACAGACTTCCAAGAACTTTGTCGTAAACTGAATGACAAAGAGAAGGCTTTGACTGAAGCGCAAGAGAAATTTAACCTCACTGTAGACAATATTCAGCGAGACTTCAATCTGGAGAGAACGACGATGGAAAATGAGAGAGCCGCTGTTGAGAGAGACTTAGAATATGCCAAGTAATTTTGTTTTTGTTGTTAAAATTCAAAATTCATGATGATGTTTGCTCAGTTTGAATTGTTTGGCAGTGTGCCATTTCTAATATTGACCAGGTATAGCAGAGTTCTCACGGATGCTTGAAAAACTGAAAACTCCTTGAATTTTATATCACCGATTTCCAGGCCTTGAAAATACGGCAAATCCTATAATATATTAATCACCCTAACAGAATTCAATCACCCCCAGTTCTGTGGACAAATTTCAGTCACAAGTTATAATAAATTTGATCACACCCTAAAACCTTTAAAATAATGACAAACTAATGGATTATTATTAGATGCATGATTTGAGACCATTTTGCCAACTCTCTGTTCTAATACATTTGATCACCCGCTGATTTTATGGTGGGATATTGTAATTGAATTATTGAAGAATTTACCTTACTGATTATTGCGATAAAACGAGTAGGATAGATTGCGATTCAATATGATGAGTGTAAGTTTGTTCATAAAGGCCGTAGGCCTGAGTGATCAAACGTGAAGACTCTTTCTGTTGCATCGTGATACTTGTTTTATCGCAGTAAACAAGCAATTAATTCTATTCTACTATACTGCAAGAAGTAGAATTGTTGAGATGTTTCGTGCAAAGGAATATATTCTCATGTAAATACAACTTAGCACACCTATACCTGACAAAAAAATGTGTTGGCCTGTCAATTAATCAAAGCAGACAAGGGGGGTGAGAAATCACTGTCCATCCACATGCATGTATGACTGACCAAAGTGCTTTTACAGCCAGGATTCTGACACTCAACCACATAAAAATCTGTGATTGCCTTGATCCTGAGTACATTTACGGTTTTTTTTAAATTATCAGAGAGATGATTTATTATTGATTTGTCAGGGATGAGATCAGTGATTTGAATGAGAAGCTCTCTCAAAAGGATGTTCAACTGAGTACCTTCGGGAGAACTCTACAGGAGTTGGAAGATCTTACCAGGTATTTAATAATAATACTTTATTTCATGAGGGAGATCAATTAGTACAAGTACCGATCTTCCTTGAGTCCCTCTCACACACACTCATTGTTGATATACATGTTTACAGCTGTACAAACATAATTATACAATAAAGATTTTGCTCGTGTACAAACACATTTATATTTTTACAAGCAACATATATCAGACAAATGTACTCTGGGTTATTATAATTACATCTCTCTATTCAATAAAACACAGGCAAACTTTGATAAAATGAAGGTTTCCTTTTGTCTTTTAAATACATTAAGATTTTGTGATTTCTTGAAATGTAAGGGAAGCTGGTTCCACAGAGTCACACCATTTGTCATGCCACATTTCTGGAATTTCAAATTTCCTTTTCCAGACTTGTGGACAGTTACACAATTCGTGTTTGACTCCTCAATTGTTATACATTTCATGCAAGGTTACCTACCTTGTCATACGTCAGCCATCTTTGTCACGAAAACGCGTCCCTTCTGGGAAATGTGCATCTGTGAACTTAAAGAATTAGAACATCAATTTTCATCAATTATCATTTGTTTCATTCAAGGTTACCTACCTTGCCATATGTGTGTCATCTTCCTCATGAAAGGCTCTTCTGAGAATTGTGCATCTGTGAACTTGAAGAAATTTAACTTATTTGATTTAGTGCTGATTGTGATATAAATATATACATCGCTGTTCACAAACTTGTCAGGACCAAGGCAATCTTATGTTTCAGACAAAATCGTGAACAAGAAACCAAACTCCAAAAGTTGGAGAGTGGGGAGGAGGATTCACGGATTCTGATCGGTTCTCATAGGACGGAGATCATGTCTCTCAGACAGATGAATAAAGATCAAGAGGTATGATGTGATGTTTGCCAGAACTAAACATAATAATGTCTACAATTTATCTGCATGTCTTCAATCTTGCAGTTTCTGTTTGAAGGAATTAGGAATTTCCATATACCTTGTTTGATTTCTTTAGCAGGAACTAAACTGGCAAAATATTAAACGTTTGATCTTACAATCACATCAGAGGCAGTAACTGTGCATTCCCTCAGGAGTCATGGGAGATAATTCATTGTAATCACATCAGGGGAAGTAACTGTGTATTTGATTTGATCAAGATCATCAAAAAATATACATTTATATTGATAATCACATCAGGGGCCGTAACTACATTCTCTGATCAAGGAAGATAATTGATTATTTTTTTTTGCTACCATATGCTATCATTCTTTGTTTGAAATGTCATTTACAGGAAAAGTTAAACAAACTTGACACTAGTCACAAAACACTTGAAGGGGAAATGAAAGACCAGAAAGAGTCGTACACAGAACAAATCCATGAACTGAAACAGTCTATGGCGGAGATGAAAAACACTTATGAAATGGAAAAATTTGAACTCAAGGAAAAACTTACGAAGGTAAAAACTCAACTTCTGCTAGAGAAACTTGTCTAACTTGTGATATCAGCAATGGTCCCAACAGTAATTTTTCCATTGGTTGATTTTTATATATGCCCACAAAAAGTGGACATATTACGTGATGGTGATTTCTCTCCATTCGTCTATACCCAGTCAAGTCTACATCTGTGACAGTTTTCCATCTACAATCACAATTTTATTTTTTGAGTGGATACATTAGGGTGGGTGGAACAGTATGTCATGGACCAAATTCAAGGATGAGCTCACTGACCCAAAAATTGGGAAATCATTAAAAAAATTCTATTTTTGTGAGTGGATACATTAGGACCAAACGATTTGTCATGTACCCAAAATTGTGGTCAAAAGGCTAACATTCAAAGTCACTGTGACTCCAAAATCAAGATATCATTATGTTTGATCTTCATTTCATTGCTGTGGACTTTGATTGAACTTAAGCTATATCTCAGCCTTCATGCATTCAAGAAGCCTATTTAGATAAAAGGTCAAGGTCACTGTGGCTCAAAAAATGAGGAAATCATAACTCCATTTAGGAAGTGGAGTCTCATCAAACTCCAGGTTTAATGCAAATTTATGGCTAATGAGAAGCCTGTTGATTTTGAGGTATATCTGTCTGCTTGACTATGATATCGCCAGCCCCAGGGTATGGATTGGTGCCAAACTCTCAGTTTACTTCTCACCCACAGAGCAAAAAAGAACCATACTAATTTGAAGACCAGTGGTCTTGATTCCGTGCTACAAATTTGGTTCAATTTTGTGCAGGTGGTTCAATTTTGTGCAGGTGTAATTTCAAACCAATTTGTTCTCTTGTTTATGCTGATCCCAAAGCATCAATTAGATTGGGGAGGTCTAGAATTGTTTTACATTGACTGTATGTTGCACTAAGAATAGAAGTATCCAGGATGTTTTGTTGGGAAATCATATGGAAACTATGAATATATTCTCCAATCATGAATAAAACTGTGATTTAAAAATTTGAAAATATTTTTCTATTTTTCACCTTTCAAGGCTGAATTCACCCTTGAAACAACACAAGCCAATCTGGAAACACTTCATCAATCATACAATAAACATCAAGAAACCAACAAAACAACAGAAAGTTCTGTTCAAGATTTGAGGTCACAAGTACAAAGGGAGACAACTGAGAAACAAATAGCAGAAAGGAAGATGGTAGCACTAGAAAATGACTTTGAGGAAACAAAGAAAAAATGTGTGAGTATTTATCTCATTGACATAGTCCTTTGTTGAAAACTTTCCATAAAAAAATATTATTGTTATCCTGGTAAAAATGCTTCTTTTGTTATGCCCCCCACTATTGGGGGGGGGATGTAGGAATAACTTTGTCTGTTCATCCATCCATATGATCACAATTGTCCAGACGATATCTCCGTCACTATTTGATAGAAAAATTCAAAACTTACATGAAAGCTATAAGTACCTCACAGATGTGCATGGTCAGGTTTTATGCAGGTTTTGATAATTTCCCTTGAGTTATTGCCCTTTATCATTAACGTCAATATATGTTTATCCAGTTACTATTTGATGGACAAGTTTGAAACTCACATGAAAGATTTGTTTGTACCCTTTTCAGTGATTTTCCACTGAGTTATATCTCTTTAGTGACGTCTTGAATGATATATGTTATATTGTACATTGTTGTCTGGTCAGTATCTCCCTTATTAATTGCCAAAGAAGTTCGACATTTGCCAAAGAAGTTATGGTCAATATCAATATATACTATATAGGACATGTATATGTACTCTCCCGGACTATTTGGTAAAGAAATTTGATACCTACACAGTGAAGGATAACTATATTTTATTATGTAGATGTGATCTGTCGTGTTATTACCTGGAAAGGGAGCGGGGGGAGGGGAACGATTGCCTCTGTGGTGCATTACATTTTGTTTGTGCAGATAGGTGCAGGCCACCATTTTGTTCTCTAATCATGTCAGACATTTGGCAGTTGTCGAGTGCAGGTTTGGCAGTTGTCGAGTGCACCCTGCTGTGTGTGAACATTTTGATCCTCATGTTCTGTAGCTGTTGTGCTTCTACAAGTGATTGACAATGTTTTACAGTTTGGTGTGTCCCTGAAGTTAACTCCATCTTTCACTGAGAGTGAAAAAATAGAAACTGCCGTAAATTGAAAATTTCAGTCATCCCGTCCTTTGGTTTGATAGCAAGGGCAGTAACCCAGTCTGCACCAACATGTACGTTGCTTTCATGGTTGAAAAGCTGAGATGTTGTAGAAACCAGAAAGACCACATCAGGACCAGTAAGCATATAGACTTGTTGTTCTGCTTCTCCATCTGTCCATCCATCCGCCCGAAATTCGCTTCCGAGCAATAACTTGAGAACTGCTCATCAGGTTCTTCTAAAATTTGGTATCCATATATCATGCCATGAGATGTCGCTTAGGATTGCATTTCGCCCACTTTCTCCTACATATGGTGCCTCCTGGTGGCAAAATCTAAACTTGGTTTTCAAGCAATTACCTTCAAAGCATGCATGCAAACATATCCAACAAAGAATCCCCACCACTCTCATACCAGCTAATACCTCATGAGTCAAACATTAACTCCAGTTCATATTGCTTTCAGGAGAGCTTACACGAGAAGTTAGTACAAACACAGACACTGCAGTCAAGAGCAGAACATGAACTGAACACAGAGAGGGACAAATATAAAACGTTGGAGAAAGAGTTCACAGATCTTGAAGCTGCTGCCTATGTCCACGAGTCTGGCTCTCTGGCAAAACAAGAACAGATAGATCTCTTACAGGTAATTAGGAAATCACGTGTGTAGAACTCTGGTGTGTAGTTCAAATCATTGGTTAAAAGAATGAAGTATAATGTATTCGTACACCATTCCCATGACCAGAGGGCCAAGTTACAGGGTATACCTTTATGAGGCACCGTTTGTCACTTTCTGATTCAGTCTATTTATTTCTTAATATCTGGTATTTATCAGCCAGATGTATAAATCCGTTAAACATGGAGGTGAAATAAGCACTGGGTTTAGTAAAATTTAAATCCTACATCAGCAAAAATAATGTGTGAAAGATTTATGAATACCTATTTTAGATTGCTAGATATATATATATATCCATGTTATTTTTTAGATATAAATTTCATCAATATATATATTTATATATTCTCGATCAACGATCTCGTATTTATATATCCGAAGTAGCATATCTTGCTGATATATAAATATTTTAAAATGTGTTGTTGGAGATATATATCCTGTCAGCGCCAAAGTTCTGATGTATAAATCCTGTACTGAGAAAGTTTTCGATATAAATCCTATTAAAACATGCTAATAAGCTGCGATACGATTTACCTCAAAACTGCTGATGTCATGCAAAGCCTTCCCAAATCTTATCTGACCCGCGCTGGCACATGCCATGGGTGGACTAACACTGCAAAGTCAAGTTAAAATTTTGTTTCCGAGCCATAAGTTTTGAAAAGCTGAACAGATTCTTTTCAAATTTGGTATTTGGGTACATTGCCTCCAGATCTCACTTGGGATTGTTTTTCACGCCGATCCGCTATAGGTGATGCCACCTGAGGGTCAAGTTAAAATTTGATTTCTGTACAATAACTTTTGAAAAACTGAACTGATTCTTTTCAAATTTGGTACGTGGGTACCTCACCTCAAGATCTCGCTTAGGATTGTTTTTCATGCCAATCCACCTATAGGTGACACTACCTGTGGGCCGAGTTAAAATTTAGTTTCCGGACAATAACTTCTGAAAATCTGACCGGATTAGGGCAGATTCTGTAATTGTGGGTACCGGTACCTTGCCATTGGATCTCACTTGGGATTGCTCTCCATGCCAGGTACTGAACATTACAGTTCCAAGCCAAATCAATTGTTTCAACGTCGGGGGACTTCAACTGCTCTGGTTTTCATTTGTCAACCATCTGTCAATGTTATAGGGCAAATTTCTTTAGGCAGTTTTTATATTCCCATCATATGCTCTCATGGTACAGTCAACAAGATTAATCCAATGATATTTTACTTTTAGTGGGTGTTTATGAAGTAACAAAGCATTAGCACATGCAACAAAGAGAAAATAGGCCTACCGCAGTATAAATTCGGTCAATTCGATGAACTGTAATAGTTAGGCGACAAAATGTTGAAATTTGTTTTGGCTTTCTTAAATATTTCAGTAGCATTTTTACCCCTCGGCCATTTTGGCCTCGGGGTTTTGTCGTCGCCATGTCCATCCGTCTGTCCGTTACCGCATTTTAGGCAAAACCGCTCGAGACAGTGACCAAACCTTGGAAACTTAATTTATCTAGGTATAAGTCAGACACCTCGGAGTTATGCCCCTTTACAGATGTATTAATTAATTATTTTGTGATATATGCTTAATGCTATAATGTAATCAACTATTTCTGCAGAACTGTTTGATACAGCTACTACATTTTGTAAACTTATTTGTATAGTTGTATTCTAGAAGCCAACAGCCCTTCTTTTACGGAGTTACACCCCTTTCAGGTGCAAAGGTATTTGATTTTGTGATACATGCTTGAATGTAACCAGTTATATCTAATTAACGGTGTTTGGTACAGCTAGCAAATTATGATGAAACTTTTTTATCTATTTGTATACTAAATGCCTACAAAAAAATTAGTCGTCATAATATTATTTTATGTAGTTATGCCCCTTTTCAGATGTAATAATCTCTGATTTTGTGATGTATATAGTTGAGTGTACAAGTTAAATCTGCAGATCCGTGTTTGGTACATCTACTAAATGTTGCAAACCTATTTATCTAGTTGTATTCTAGAAGCCTATAAAAAATTCATCATCTCGGCCCTTAGTTTATGGAGTTATGCCTCTTTCCGGATGTAATAATCTTGGATATGCTTGAATGTATTAACCAGTTATATCTGAAGAACTGTGTTCGGTACAGCTACCAAATTATTTATCTACTTGTATTGTAGAATCCTATAAAAAGTTATTTCGCGTCAGCTTTTATTTTACAGATGTATGCCCCTTTTGTGTTATTTGCTTGAATGTAGCTGTTAAATCTGCAGAATAGTGATATGTAAAACAGAAAATGCTGAATGATTGGTAAATATAGCCATAATATGTTGCACGGTCTCAGCATATTTCTGAATTGCACAGGGGAAGCCGAGGGGTTTTGTGAGTCTCGCCCTCGTGTTAAATATTATACGGCAACTTTAGATATATTGAAAATCCCTATTAATTGTATTCAACAAAAAACCAAAAGAGCCAAATGTCATTTGAGAGGACAATCAACCAATTCGATGCTCCTGACACAACATTTACAGATTATAATCTTTGCAAAACGAGCAGTTTAAGTTTCGGCCGCAGAAAACATGGAGAATAAAAACCCATGCATGAACGTTTAGGGTTAACAGCAAAAGGAGTTTTTCTAGGATAGGTAAAATCCTATGATAATTCAATCACGAAATACAATAACCCTCAATTTCGTGAACAAAATTCAAAACAGTCGTCTAATAAATTTGATAATCCCCTAGAATCATTGTAATAACCAAGAAATAATGCTTCATCTGCATGATTTCTGGCCATTTTGTTAACTTGTTGTTCTAGTAAATTTGATCATCCCCTGATTTTATGGTGAGATATTTCACTTATAGTGATTGAATTATTAGAGGATTTACTGCAAATGCGTCGGTTTTTGATGATAATTATCATGGAGACGAAACACCCATGTCCACTCTATCTATATGACCATCAAGATTTGTGCAAACATTTTCCCCAGTGGGTAAACCTAAACTTCCTGTCAGTGAACCATAAATTTGGACACCTTGACATTTCAAAGTTTATGAGCCCTGGCCATTTCTAAAACACAGCAAAACTGACCAGGTCACCAGTTACTCGTTAGCATATCTTACCTTCAGATATATATATATATATCCATAACTTTCTCAGTTCAGGATTTATGTATCAGAAGTTTGGCGGTGATGGTATATATATCTCCAACAACACATTTTGAAATATTTATATATCAGCAAGATATGTTACGTCAGATATATAAATACGAGATTGTTAATTGAGAATATATATATATACTGCAGAAATTTATATCCAAAAAGTAACATAATTTATGTTACTTTTTGGATATAAATGATAAATAGAGATATATATAGATTTACCAATCTTAAATAGGTATTTATAAATCTTTCACACATTATTTTCACTGATATAGGATTTAAATTTTACTTTATATGTCTGACTGATAAATACAAGTTATTGATAAATAGAGTAAATCAGAAAGTGACAAACAGCACCTCATGTACCTTTACCCATGACAGCATTTGAGTCACTGCTCCATATGACGATTCACTGCCCAAATCTCTTATCCTAACTCAACTCCCACCCCTGTCTCATAAACTAAGCATTGTTTCACCCAATAACATGTATATCCTGGTTTGATTACGTCATTTATATGTATATTGCAGCAAATCTATACTTTGTAAAGGGTTTATTGCAGGAACTTTATACTTCATATATGATTCATTGTAAGAACTCAATATAGAGATGATTCATTGCAGGAACTGGAGGAATCATTGCAGGAACTTTATATGTGATGCGAATCATTGCAGGAACTTAATACTTAAAAAATGATTCAATGTAAGAACTTAATAAGAGATGATTCATTGCTGGAACTTTATATGTGATGGAGGAATCATTGCAGGAACTTTATACTGGATAGAGAAATCATTGCAGGAAATTTAGACCTCATACAGGAACTTTATTTGTGATGGAGGAATAATTCCATGATCTTTATAAATGATAGAAGAGTCATTGCAGGATAAATGATAGAAGAGTCATTGCAGGAACTTTATACATAATTGGGGAATTATTGTAGGAACTTCATACATAATGGGGAAATCATTGTAGGAACTTTATGCATGGGGGATTCGCAATCTCAGTAAACTAAGATACAATATCACGGAATATTATATCTGAATTCAGCCCTATATAAATCCCGTGCAAATCTGAAACTACTATTGTTAGCCAATCAGGGTGGATTGCTTGTTGAAACAATTTCAAAATCACGCCCACAATAATTACACATGGTAGCACGTGGTCTAATATATAAACATTATCTTGAAACAGTATCCAAAGATCAAAGAGTTTACTCCCGCCGAAAAGTCTGGGTTTGTCAGGGGTAGGATATATCAAAAGATTGAGCCGTGCGAAGATGTTAATCTCCGCGAAGTAAACGTCAATCATTGTCAGAGAGAAAAGCTGGAAATGGTCGTGATTGGATTATTATGGAATCTCATAGAATATCGACTGAAATATAGTTGAAAGCGACGTTAAATCATATTCACTCGCTCACTCATACAGGAACTTTATACTTGATGAAGAAATTATAAGAAGATCATATGTGATAGAGGATTCATTGCAGGAACCTTATACATGATAGAGGATTCATTGCAGGAACTTTATACAGGATGGGGGAGGCATCACAGGAAGTTTATATATGATGGAGGAATCAATAGAAGTTTATACATGATGGAGTACTTATTGCAGGAACTTTATACATGATAGAGGATATATTGCAGGAAATGTATAAATGATGGAAAATAATTCATTGGCGAATCATTGGATGAACTTTAAATTATTGCAGGTTCATTTCAGAACTGTATTCTTGGTAAATAATGCATTGCAGGATACTTATTACGTCATAGAAGATTCATTGCTTAACTTTTTCGTTAGCAGGTAATGCACACCAGAAACTCAATATTTTATACTATATTCTCTACTGGAATTAATCCTTGGTAGATAGTGCATTGTAGATACTCGATACTGGATACTAAGAAGATTTAAACCAGTATGACTTCTTGTCCTGGTACATGAATACAGGTGAAACATAGACTATATCCAGTCCCTGTATTGTAATGTATTTATTTGGAAGATTGAAGGGAAGTAAATCTGCTTAAAGATATGCTTGAAACATGGACTGGTTGCAATGTCACAAACGAGGTAACTTTGCGAGAAAAAATGGACAGTATACTCTCCATTCTTTTGACCAAAGAAAACTCCATATTCTGTCCCCACCCTCGACTTGAAGGATTTGATTGGTTCAATAATATACACGCCCTGGAAGCAATGCAGTCATATGATACAACTCTGTTAATACCGTGTAGTCAACTATCGGAATGCACAATATGGCATAACGCTTCAGTTGTTGCAACTAAAGCTAAAAAAACATGACAATCATTCAAGCTAGCCACACCTCCGAATTGAAGCTTCACATCACGAAACCCATCTAAACATCCAATTTTTATTTTGAATTTTACCAAATCTTTTTATATATTTATTAAATGTCATCATACATATGAAATAGAGTCCTGTTCAATAAAGGCAGAATCCTGACTTCTAAAATTTTAAATAAAATTTTCTTTAAAAATTAATAGTTTTTCCATAGTTTTAGCCATATGTAAACATTAGTATAGTTTTTCCATAGCTTTAGCCATATATAATTCGTATGGTAGGTGATAATAGTTATGTAATTACCCCCTCCACCATCAATCACTGAATTGACTTTTAGTACTCCCCATGATGCATGTATAGGGGTGAATTCATTCATGTTGAAACATTTACCAGTCCTTGATTTATTTGTTTCTTCTTGCTCATTTTTGCATGTAAATGTCCTGTTTGTAAGGTCTCCAGGCTGTGCTTAATTAAATTGCCATTTCCAGTTGTTTCATTTATAAAGTCCTTGAACTTGGCCTAGTTATAGTTTTTTCAGCCAATCATATTTCTTGTCCTTGCCTCACCTTGGATGTCCACTGTCTGATCATGTCCCCTGTGCATGATTGGAAATATGTTCCTGGTAATTTATTAGGATTCTCTCAAAATAAAAATTGTTTTATTAACCAGGGAGTCCTGTTTCATAGATGGCCCATTAAGAATGATATTTGTTTGTTGGAATGTAAATTATGTTTATTTATCTTGTAGGCTGAACTGGGCAAGTTGAGACAGCTGTCGGAAGCACAGCGGCAGCAGCTGGGAGGGAAATACAAAAAGGCTGCACTAGAATTCAAACAAAGCACGTAGGTGGATCAACTATATTATTTGACTTTGACAGCCCCTGCTATCAATATAGCCTTTCCTGGATTTTTTTTTGTTGGGGGTGGTGGGGTGAGAAACTGATACAATGAATTTACATGTATCACTATAAACATGTATCCATGAACCAGCTAGTCTAGCAAAAATGTGTTTATATTTCTATTTTATTTTTTTTCTTGTTGACAACATCTCTAGTCTTATTTACATGTTACACTGTATATCAATATTATTGTCATCATTATTACTATTATTCCATTATAGTTTTATTTTTCACATTATAGATTTTGTTTTTGGAGGACCTCTGGGAAGAACAGTTTGTTAACTGATCGAGTCACCATCTTGAAATAATATATACCCAAGGTTAAAACGTCAGCTTCAGGCTCAGTTGGAAATACCTCTGTTATGTATGATTCAGTCGGACTGCATTTCTCCAATGTATAAAAATTAAGCTAAATCTGAATTTTAACTGCATGCATCATTTTTATGCTCTCCATGAATACAGTGGAGCATCCATCTGTCTGTTGTCCTTCCGTCCCAACTTTTTTCCTTGTCAAAATAATATCTATATATACAAAGCTATTTAACATAACCGCAATGAAATTATCAACATCTCTTCATATCCAGCCGTAGCATTCTCTCATGTTTGAGGAGAGTGAACTGATGGGAGTGATCCTCTCCTTGTCTATCACTCACCTAACATTTTCCCCAGAAGAGTTGTTGATCACGTTTCTGGAAAATGAAAATGAAAATGTATTGGATAGCCTGCCAACAAGAGTAAATCACTCCCACAGTGGTCCCAAACCCTGCATCCTCGTGAGCCAGTGTAACAATCGATAGGTTACGCTCGATACACTGGCTTGGTTAGTTGCCGATAGCAGTTCTGGATATAAATAGCTCGAGGGGTTTCCACTAAACCGAACCAATCAGTAAGCACGCTGGAGCAGCGCATCAGGCCAATCCGCAGCGAGGCTTGAGTTTTTGACTGGTTTGAATTTCATCGCCAGCCAGACTGCCTTTGAAGTTAGGCTGAAATTGACATAGGTGTCAAAGCGAAAACTGCAGGCTTCACATGCTGACGCGCTAATTCAAAACAACCGCTGGGGATGAAATGTACGACACTGTGTAATAGACACAACGACTCGAGAACTCATCAGAATCATCATAAAGGTCCAGGTAAACCCTCTGTGTAGATATAGGGATTACCTGGACTTGTGCAGATGCAAACCCTGATGATGTATTATATTTCTCTCAATCACATGATGAATTGTGTATTTATTCATTCATCTGCATGACACGTGATCACTTATCCAGAAATCTAGCATCGCTTATTTAACACGAAACCAATTAAATTGTCATTGTCTATTCAAGTACATGTAAGGCGTGAAGTTCTATGTGTAACCCAATACACCGAATTAAAGCTTACTGTTCCGACTGTGCTGGTCGAGGGACCTCGCGCTGGCAATTAAGTTGATGCCGTGTTACATGAGGGAAGTGACAGGCTAATTAAATTGTATAAAGACCCCACTAGCCATTTCATGGCATGGATGTTGGGTGTCCTGCATTGCATCAAGAGATAAAATTGAGATTTATTTTGTGATGGATGTAGGGGGACTGCGTCATCAGGTTTCAGGACAATACAGTGATCACTCACAGTACAGTGATCACTCTCGCTATATAAAATCTAGGAGAGTGATCAACAGCTCTCGCAACTGTTACAAACACGCGAGACTGTCCATCTGCCTGTCTGGCTGTCTGGCTGGCTGTCTGTCTGCCTGTCTGTCTGTCTGGCTGTCTGCCTGTCTGGCTGTCTGGCTGGCTGTCTGCCTGTCTGGCTGTCTGGCTGGCTGTCTGCCTGTCTGTCTGTCTGGCTGTCTGTCTGCCTGTCTGTCTGGCTGTCTGGCTGTCTGGCTGTCTGCCTGTCTGTCTGTCTGGCTGTCTGTCTGCCTGTCTGTCTGGCTGTCTGTCTGGCTGTCTGCCTGTCTGTCTGTCTGCCTGTCTGTCTGTCTGTCTGGCCCACTTACTCCCACAGTGTTCATCATCAGAAGCTTCTGTCATTTCATAGATATGTTTAACATGGTTTGAACATATGCATTGTCCTATTCATCGGATGAAAATAAATTTTTGTCCTAATTGTGATGTTTTGGACTTTCGGCTTTTCTGCATCTATTCCAATAAATAGACCATGTTCTGGTGAAATCAGCTAGTTCAGCAGTTTTCAACGGATACTTCTCCAACATTGTACATATATTTGATATGGTTTGGCGATGTGCATATCATATTAATGAGATGAAATATTAATATTTTTTGTCATATTTATGAGGTTTTAGAATTTCTGCATCTATTTAAGTATATAGACCTTGTTCTCGTATACTGGTTAACCAAATTATTTCCATCTGCTTTTCAAGAACAAGATATGATGCTACTTCCTTATATCCTTTATTGAATTGAACAAACCCTTAAAATCTGCCATAAATAAGTTATGCTACATTCACTTAGGCATATGAATGTAGCATTCGAATGCCCATCTCAGTTATAAAAGCTCACTTCAATCCTCAAACACTAAATAGTATTGGTAGAAAATCCAAAATTTAGCATGAACATTTTTTGTGTATATATATATAGAAGTATAAAACATTGTGGAGAATCTCAGACAAATACAGCTTAAGGAGCTTCTTGAAATTGGAGCATGCTGGGAACTGGCATAAGGCATTCCAAACACAGTGGCATGATGCGCCGGGTTGGAACTCCTAGGAAGTGCATACTTTTTGGAGAATACGGTAGACAAAGGATGGCTTATACCATACCATGCAATGGCATGGAGGAAATGCCAGGGCATATGCCATTCCAAGTGGAACTCCTCTTCATCCGGATTAGAATACCAAACTGGGCATGGTGTATCTCATTTGGATAACCGGCATATGCCATTCCTACAAAGGACCTAATTTCAAGAAGCTTCCTTAGAGGTATTTAAAGAATAATTGTGTTCATTAACTTAACATTAGACGAGAAATGGACTTTTTAAAAAGACTTCTCTGTAAAATGGTTAAGGTGCCATGCCCTGATGTTGTAGGTCAACAAGAAGGAATGACATCTCGCTCCATTCAAAAATGTCCTAGTTTCATTTTTGTTTTTAAAAATGAGATATTTGGCCCTTTCAAGTCCCATACTAAAAAGTCCGGCATTTCGGCTCATCAGCGATGTTTGGGATGAATTTATTCAATTCTAAAGAACTTGGCAAAGGTGCCATGCTCTGACATTGAAGTAATACTCTTGGTTTATTTGTTCTATAAAATTGAACAGCCTGCATGGTCAGATATATTGATGGTTCCCTGAGCCTTCAAACTTTGAGGAAAAGACGTTTCTGACAGTATATGCTACAGCCTAGCTCATTGTTACTCGGATTAACTGCTGCGCTGTGCGACCCGCTTCAGTGAGGCACTCCACCAGGCACATCATGCATAACTTGACCCCTATTGTTGAATTGTTATACATTATTATATGTGTTCAAGTGTAATTTTCTTCTCTCCAGGGACATTTATGAGTCGGAGAAGAAAAGATTGGTGTCGCAAACTCAGCAGTTGACTGTGGACTTGGAGCAGGCGAGGGAACAAGTCACCCTAAAGAACAAAGAAAACCTCAAAGTATTCACCTCTTATTCCTCTTTAAGACATATATTTTAAATGCAACCTTTTATAAACCTTTCATGTTGCCATATTGTCTATGATATTGTTAGCTGGAGACATTATAACATCTGGACCGTCATTCATTATTCAGCCGTCGTCCAGTAAAGGATATCTGCGTCCATAATTCAAAGACCTATTCCATATAACAGCAAAAGCACCAAATTCAAAAACACAATCATAGTGTACATAAACATAAGCTAGTTTCCTGCAAGAGAGAAGCTGTCAACAATTCATCATCATGTTTCAAAAATATCAAATCCGTATCGCTACCACATGATCTGTACCACATGAACCGGATGAGTTTTCAGTTTAAGTTATATTTATATCCACAGTTACAAGAAGAAATGCTGATTATGGAAAGTCAGTTTCGAGAGACGTCTAGTAAATTACGACAGACCCAGGACACTTTACATCATGAAGAGGAGTTACAGATGAAACTTAGCACCAGGTAATTGTTGTGAAAATTAATGGTCATCCCTATATGATTCATATAACCACCTTCATTATTAATTATTGGTCATGCATATCTGATTCATATAACCAGCTCCTTGATTAATTAATGGTCATTCCCATTATTAATTAATGGTCATCCCCATTTGATTCATATAATCACCTCCTTCATTAATTAATGGTCATTCCTATTAACTGAGAGTTAATTTCCTCCCCAGATGAGAATGATCACCACTTGCTTGGATTTTCAGTTTCGATGAAATAAAATTAAACGACTTTAATTCTTCAAAATTGGATTGTGTTCTATTCGAAGGTGGCACCACCTGGTGGCCATCTTCAATTTATTTGCTTTCTGACAATAAGTAGGTGAGTACCTACTTGTGACCCAGCATCAAGAGACATGTAATCAGCAGTATGTTATGGTACTTTTAACTCACCTAAACTCATTGATGCCTGATTCAAGCAGTTCTTATATAGTCTAAATTCAGGGATTTCCAATATTTTCTTTCTAATTTGAGTTAGGAACCCACCCTAAAAAATGACATGCCTAATAGAGGGTGTTCCCAAATTGAGGAGATCTAAAGCCCTGTGCATACCAAAGTACGTTATACACATGTATTCTGGGATATGCTCTGTTCATGTTTCACACAAGTTTTCATTCAAGCAACTCTTGTATAACACTTCTTACTGAGATGAAGGATAACAAGAATAAGAGCTGCTAAATGCAGAGAAGTTAATGGTTTTTCATTGTTTCCATAGAAACAAAGAGCAAGAGGAGGAATTAAAGAGGATGCGAGCTTTTGTTGCCAAGAAAGCTGATGAGGAAGGACATATTGAGGGGAAGATGTCCTGGTTAGTGAAATTAGCGCTGATTGTTTTTTAAGTTTTATATCTCATCTCACATAATAATAACATGTCAAGGCTATGCTCATTGACTTTGGTTGGCTTATCAGTTACAAACCACCAGATGGCATTGGCTGTCGAACATCTATTATGCATGAATGTCAGTTGGATGAACACTTGACACTTTGTCAAATTACTTTCTTTTCCAAATCATGTCTCATTCATTACTAGTATTGAAGGCAAAAGATCTTGCTAACGGGGAGACTTGCACAATACCAAATACACAATCATATTCTGTGATTGTCACTTCCTGTTTATCAATTTTGGCCCAGTTAACCAATCAACTGACAGAACTACCACTTCCGGTTTATCTTCTGGTCCTATTGTGCAAATCTCCCATTGGTCTAATGAATATCTCATGGGTGGAGCCACTTGTCTCAGATATCATAGATTGACAACCAGTGAAACAATGGAGAGATTGGGTTAACAGGCAGAACCCACCACTATGATGGGAGGTTTTTGAACTAGGCAGAACTGTTGGATATTATCTTCAACCATCGATCTTCATACAAAAGTTGACTTTTCTATTCACATTTCTAATTAGCCTTGATATATCAGCCCAATGGCTCTGTTCAAAAGAATTTATAAATAGACATGATACGTCTATGACCTTGAATTCATTTGAATTTTGAAATGTGCCGTATGAGTGGGTTATTGATTGGCTGCCATATATGTATCTGGCTATCCCTGCCGCTAATTTAGTTGAAATGACATGAATACTGAGAGAATATGTCACCCTACACACAGTCATTGGGTATGTTCTGATTGGCCTGTATCTGGTTTGTAGATGGAATTTACATCTCAGATTTGAATGTTTTCAGTGGTCTGATCTATCAAGGCTAATTCGAAGTGTGAATGGAGAAGTTGGCTTGTGTATGAAGATGCATTAAACGAATACAGTAATGCTCTAATCATACAATCACTCTAACTGTGCTGTGTTTTCCAGGAATGAGATGAACAGATCTATGCAGGAGCTTTCTCAGAAAATGCAGAATCATTTCCAGTCTGAGAAGGATATGAAGGAACGAGAGAGTAAAAATGTATACCGTTACAGAAAACATGTAAGTCTTACAGATATTAGTACTCCACAATACAGATGGCCTTCGACTGATTTGGCATTTTAAAAGTATGATTACCAATTGGCTCAACCATTCTAAATTTTGATTGGCTGAGCCAATTTACATATCAAGACATCTATTGATCAGTCATGGTCCATTACATTTCCAATATTCTTCAGGTTAGGGTCAACCGCCACAGTTCGGTATATCCATGTCTGATCACGATTGAATGCGCCTTGAATGAGAAATGGATATCGATATATTTAGAATATGACACTAATATCTATTCGCATGTTTGAGGAAAACATTGACAAGTTTACATTCAACTCAAAAGTTTTGCTACTTTCCCGGTGAATTTCCTTCAAAAATTTGTTACCAATAATTAGTAACATGAAAAGATGTGTCAAATAATTGAACTTCATTTCAGGATCTTAATTTTAGAAATTTTGTTAATTTAAAAATCTCACAGTTACGCAGAAAACACATATGATTTTGTGAATAACTTCTGCAAAAGAATTTTACTGCTGATGAAATTCTGAAACACATAATTTGGTCTGTAGATGCAAGGATATTTTTCTATCAAAAAGATTCATTTCACTAGCGGAATTATGAAATATTCATTAAAATCCGCTTGTATGGGAAGGTATTGGTTAACCCTAACCTGTTCTTGATAGAAGCAGGAGCTAACTGACCCAGTCATTCTGAATTATGATTGGCTCAGCCATTATCAAAATTACTATATGCTGATTGACACAGGCATTGAAAATATCAGTTCATATATATTTAACCATTCAAAATTTCGATTTGCTCTTCAGAAGTAAATTTGACCTCGTTATCCACAATGTCCATGAAACAGCCAGAGCTTGAACGAATTTCCATCTCACGATATTGCGATGCCACTGCATTCACAGGGTAATTAGATTTTGATTGGTTCTATTGTATGAGCAGATAGCAGAGCTGGAGACGGAGCTGCACACAGAGAAGGCTCTTCATCAAATCACACGGAACAGTCTAACAGCTTCCGAGGAGGACTGTCAGAGACTACGCTCTCAACTCCGATCTTCCAGACATAGAACTTCTTCAGCTGATGACAAGTGAGCTTTCCACTGCACTGCCCCACTCCCTCCCCCTCCCCCCTCCCCACCCACCCCCAAAACAACATTCTCAACATTCTTTTGTACATCCATTCATCAACATGACAGGTGATCAATAATCCTAAAATATATCATCGCTTAAATAACACAACACTAATTTAAATGTCAATGCAGAGTACATGTGTCGCAAGGCGTGGAGTCCTATATGTAACCTGACACACCAAATTGGAGACTGCTCTTTCGGCTGTGCCAGTACAGGGACCTCGCATTGCCAAATGAATTGATGATGGGTGACATGATGGAGATGATATGGTAATTGAACTGTAGTTTGATCCCTGTCTGCCATTTAATTGGCATGGATGTACAGTTGCATGTTGCATCATAGGATAGAAGGCCTATTCACTCTTCTTTATTTCACTATTTAACCATGGTATGGTTATCTTCTTCACTTACCTGACTGAATTGATTTTCTTGAGCCCCATTTCAAGGTCACCAGATCATAGAAGATGCACTCAACTCTTACTATCATATCTTGAGAATAACCAGATGCTTACCAAATGTACACCATATATGTGTATCTGATAAAGAACTACAAGCTTTTAAAATATATGTGACATTGGTCTATTTTAAATCCCTTTTTCAAGATCGTGTTATTTACACTGTTGTGGGTGCGCTTGTTCAATGTTGTCTAGTTTCTATATTATCAGTAGTAAATATCATTATTGAGATGGGGGTGTTTAAAATTTTCAAAGTGCTTGTCGCATATGTGGATATGGTTCTAAATATGGAAATTTTGTTCAAATATGAATTTTTCTCTCTTCCTCTCTTTTTGTTTAGATCACAGAAAAGTCGAATGGAGAGAATTAATGAAATCATCGCCAAATCTCAGACACAGGCTCAGGCGCTGCTAGCCTCAGGTGCTTACTACGATTACAGTCCGTCACGTGACGTCTCACTGAGCACACCCAGATCTGGTCACCACTCCCCAGACAACTCACTCGCCGAACAACCCACACTGCTTAACACATCGTTCAACAATGCCCCTCTCTCAGGATCCATGCTTGCTTCCTCTTCACCCCCACATAAAAACAATGGAACCTTCCTGTAGGAGTATTACACATTGCTTCCCTTCACCTCCACATAAAGAATGATGGAACATTCCAGTATACATTTATATGAACATTCCAGTAAAAATGTTCCTTATTTTTCATCTGTGATAAATTATACATATTTTTCATTTACATATATTTATTTCTTCCATCTGTGATTATGCTGTGCTTTGTTTTGCATGTATATGGAACATGTACTCATATTTATTATTATTTATATCATTTTTATGAACTCATCAATCCATACATTTTTTTTTAAATTGAAGATTGACAGTTTTCACAGGGAAAACAGGATTTTCCAGAGCAATAAACAGATACAAAAAATATCTCAGTTTAATACATCGATTTGTTCCCTGATAAATTTTAGTAACTTTATACATGTTTATGTATATGATTATTAGCTTTTTGTACAGAAATATGATTAAATAATATCAGAAACTGCTGAACATGACGAATAAATTATATAAAATCTTCATCTTCATTGCATTGCTGTCAGTATTATTTCTAAATGCAGTGAACCCTGTGAATACCGACACCTGGGTAAACCGACGAACCTTTAACTACCGACAACCTTGATAAACCAGAACCCTGTCAAAAGTCACACTATAATCTGGTCCCAAATAGGGTCGGTTTATGCAGATTTCACTGTATAAATATATCACCAAAGTATTACCGTTTTTGTATTATAATGCATATATATGTATATGATTGCCAAAAGCATAAATTGACACAAATAGTCAATATGCCATCTGTCAGTTTGAAAAAAGCTGAATTTAAATCCCTTCCATGTTAAGTCAACTGAAATTGATGGAAGCTACTGACAGCTTGTTGGTCGAAAATTTAATAAATCAAGTATCGAATATGGAATGCGTTTCGGTTGGTTTTGCTTTGTCTCAAATAGTATTTGACCTCATGATATTAATTACTGTTACAAACCACATTGTGATGTACCTCATGTATATTATTAGTCCCATATTGAGTTGTGCATGTCACTTCTACCATCTCCATCCATCATTTCTTGGCTGTCAATAGGCCAGTGCATATATCCTTTTCTCAACATCGAATTATGTTTACGTAATAGCTTGTTCTTCAACATCGATGAACTTGTGTGGAAACGGCCCAAATAATTTTGTGGAACACCAAATGCGCCAGATTAAAAAAAAAGAAAAAAAAGTGAAATGCATCTTCCTTTAAAATTGAAATCAGTGTCAAAATCTAATAATTATGCCCCCTCTATGAAGTACAAGGGGCAACTTGCTTCTGTCATGTCCGTCCATCCGTTCGCCCTTCCTTCCATCTATGGATCTCATAAGGGCTGTTCCAGAAAAAAGTACATGGGGGGGACAGAAGGCACTTTATATATTTGCATATGGGTCGTGGGGTAATAGAGTTATATAATTACATGGGTGGTTGTCTGATGGATAAACATAATGGCATTTATGCGGGTTACATATTATATTCAAAAATATGGGTGGTGGCAGTAAAATTATATTTCATTACATGGGTGGTGGGGGCAAAAATAAAGTGCCTTCTGTCCCCCCCATGTACTTTTTTCTGGAACAGCCCTAAGCGGAATACAGCCTAAACCATTTAAGCTATTGATCTGAAATGATGGGCATGGTCTTACCAATCAGTCAATGATCTGATTAAGTTTTGGAGTTTATTAATTGTTTGGCCAAATATTGAAAAATTACAACCTTTGCATTTCACCTTTAAAAGAGATTGCATTTCAATTTTTTTTTTAATTTGGTGTTCCACACTGTTATTTGTGCCATTTTCAGACAAGCTGATCTATGCCGAAGAACAAGCTGTTAAACATAATTTGATGTGGAGAAAAATAAATTTGCATGGGAACAAAAAACTAAAAAAAAAAAAAATAAATGATTAGGCTAATATTAATTCATCCCTCGGAAAGACGTTCCTGCTGGACCCTGGTCGGGGAATATAGAATCGCTGTGATTGTATGTCGCAAATTCTTGTTACCACAATAACTTGGGAAGCATTTTGTCAATTCACTTCAACGTGTCACTGAAGGTGTATTGGGGAAAATAACTCTCACGCTATTGATATCAAGGTCAATAGGTCAAAGTAACCTGAAATTGAATCTAAAATTGTACAGTCTGTGTCTTGAGTTATGATTCAGTAAACACCTCAGAACTTTACAGGTGTGTTACCCATGTGATCTTACATTGACATATTTAACTTTTAGGTCAAAGGTCAAGGTCAAATCCTTTTGAAAGTGATAATTGCTTGTCTGTATTATATCTTGAAGTACTATTCACCAAACTTCCCGAAGAAGCCGATTATTATCCAGGGGATATAGAATTGCTACCTCTGTGTGTGTGTGTGTGTGTGTGTACACAGGAATTCTGGTTAGCATGATAACTCCCTTCAGAGTTGTACAGAAGATATATTTGGCAAATAGCCATCACCCTATTAATATTGATGCCAAAAGTCAATATAACAGCACACAGAAACTGAATCTAACATTGTTTGAATTATATCATGAACTTCTGAATCACCAAACTTCTTGAAACTTGACAGGAGTATTATATCTATGTGATTCCAAAGCAACCTAAGGGCCCTCGGTGGGCAAAACCCTTCAACATGCCCAGATAATTATTATTAACTAAACTACTCAAAACTTTGTTCTTGTTTCTAAGCATATTTATTTTAAGGATCCCATTGATTTTGTTTTTTAGATAATCAGTCAATGACTACTATGTATGCATGTAATTAAAACCCTTGTGCATGTTAGGACATATTTGTCCCTTGGGACATATTTGTTTCAGTCTTTTTACTACTTGTACCTAATACTTCATATGATGCATATTAATGGAGGATCCCCCCCCCTAAATTTTTTTTTTTTGACCCCTTAAGCTAGGGGGCTGAAACTTACCTCACTATACCCTTTGGTCAAGCTCTACCAGAGAATGCAAAACAGCAAAACGTCACTGTGACATCTTCAAAACAGACATTGAGTGGTCAATTTTTCAGCCAGATTTTTCAAATTTCTCATTTTTTATGTGTTTTCTTTGCAAAAACAGCATGAAAAATTAGTAAATAATAGTCTGATGTGAAATAAAATAGATTGTTCCCAATTTTCCTCGAAAGAAAAGCAGGAATTGTGAAGTAAAATGATGAAAATATCGCTTTTCTGTTGCCTCACATGACCACCATCTTGAATTTACCCATGATCCTCTTCTCAAGGGGATATGCGAATAGACTCAAAATAGCCCCAATATGATGTGAATGGTTAGCTTTCTTTTTTTTTTCTTTTTTCTTTTTTCTTTTTTTGTCTTTCCGGAGGTAGGAGAGAAAGTTTGGTAGGGAGGGCCATAATGATAGCTCAGGCCTGGTAGAGTTAAAACACATGTATGAATGGTGTCATTTCATACAATATAAAGTCATTTCAGGTGATGTTTCTCTACTTCAATTGGTTGAGAATAACAAGTAACTAGTGTACCATAAAGACTGACATCCTGCAGGGAATATGGATTGTCTGTATGTCCTTTGTCATATCATGGAGCTTACATAGATAAACTCATTGTAAACACCCCCAAGTGGGGATAGTGAATATATTAACCTGTCCGATACTACAGCTTGAAGTCAAAGGTCATTACACGCCAAAGGAGCAGCTTTATTGAAGTTATCTATTTTGAGCGTCCCTCATTTAATAATACAATCCAGGTTTAAACTAGTTAAGCCAGGTTAAGGCAAGTTGAATTGTAGTAGTTCAGGTCATGCTGGATTGGAAGCTTTTCCAGATGTCATTCTGACATGTATATACTGTTTCATTTAATATTCAAAATTATATTTATATTCACTGATTTTGGACTGCATGATCATTGCTCAATCAGACCTATCAACTCTTAAAACTTTTGGCTCGAGACTTACACATTGGACATCTGTCTCGCACTCTCAAGTTTAGAGAAAAACTGAAGGAGTCAATAATTAAAAAAAAAAAAAAATTCTGGACTTGATTAAAAAGTATTAATTTTCATTCATAGGATCCATGAATGGTGAAATGTATAATGGTAAGCTGTTAATTGTAAAAAGAAAGCAAAAAAAAATAATATATATATAATAAAATGCCTAGAATTTCGCACTTTTCGGGGCTCATATCTCCTGGGCGAATATACTCAAATCTCTCGCCTTGGCTAAATTAAAAGTCTGCTAAATGCACATGTGATTAGTTATATCCAGGAAATAAGAAAAAACTTACCTGCAAACCTGTGATATTTTGACAAGGGGGCAATTGCGTTGTTTGTTGCCTAAGTCTTAAACCTGCTTTAATTAATGCCATTAATCCCTTATTAATTGCACAATCAAACGTAGAAAACGGAAGTTTAAAAGAAAAAGTTAACTCCCCTAGGAGAGAGTTGTCCGCCCCTAGGAGAGCTCTCCACTCAAATCCAGCGTGGTCACTATATAGGCGACTGTAGCCTCATTTCTCATCCTCTTTCTCTTGTTTGCTCGAGCAGTGCACATCTAGGGAAGTATTCAGAGGCAATTTTACAACATTGGTTGTTGTTGTCTCGCTGGTGTAATATCCTTTATCAAGTCTTGTTTTTGTTATTCATTCGGAACTGACTTACTGTATTATTATGTCTGAAGTTCCGACTGGTATTCCTTGTCGTACGTGCGGGGAAAATTTATCCCCTTTAGACGCTCATACGGCTTGTTTGTCTTGTAAATATTTATGTTACCTGGCGTCCACGTGCGCGGAATGGGTATTATGGAATCCGGCGGCCTGGAAGAATTATGCCCAGGCCCGTCGGGTTTTTCTGTTACATGCTTGTGATGTCCCGTCTTTGTCAGAGATCGACAGACGGGTCTTAGAAATTTTCTTTGGTCAATGATATGAAGTGTATTGAAGTTCTTGTCCGAGCTGGTCAAGACCCAGAGTCTCCCGTGTCAGTTTCTATACCTCCAAGCGGGACCGTCCTACACGATGATAATTCCAGGTTGCTAGACAGTTTGACCCGGTTAGGAGTTTCATTGTCTAGGGTCGATCCAAATCCAGTTCCTTTGTTACGCTTAACAAAGGCCAGGTCGGTCAAGCCTGGCCAGTCTATTGTTCCCGTCGAACAAAAGGAACCTTCACCCCAGGTTATTTCTCCTTTACCTATCGGTTCACCACATGTATCTTCTTGAAGGAAGAAAACAAATAAACGGTTAAATCTACATAGTTTATTTAATTCCGTTCCCGATCTATTTGTTGGGGCGAATGTTGGACTTCTTTGAGTCGGACGTATTTGGTATTTTCCGACGTACGTCGCTAAATATTGGTTTTTGGCGGAGATTTTAAATTCTCTTGAAATGATCGTCTGACGATGTTATTCTAGAAGTCATTATGAAATTCTCTTGTGTAACTAATGACACAGTTCCCCGGGAAATATGTCGCAAACTTTGTGTTGCGACCCGGTGTGTTTATTGTGGGCTTTTATTGGCTCCCAACATTCCGCGGTCGGTATGTGAGCCTATTGTGTTGTACTCTGAACGAACAGGTTTTTGTTTCGTCATGATTTTATCCATTAAATTGTTGTATAAATCCTTACCAAGAGTGTGAGTACGACCCTGGTTTGACGCGGGAGGTTCATTTTCCCCTGCCGGGGAAATACGATTCTTTTAAGCCGTCCGTCATTGTTCCTTGTGGTTATTGTTGTTTCGGACTTTGGTAGTTCGTTACTTTCATGCATTCAATTCTTTGGTCCTGCCAAGAAGGTAATCTCTTGTTATATCAACTATTATTGTGTAATTTTGATATCCTGTCTTCAAGAGAGAACTTATGGGGTTTTATTCTACCTCTCATGTTTATGTGTTTGTTGTTTTTGTGTACGTAACCACAACTCAACTCTTTATAAACGATGCTATAATATTAACGTAATCGATATTACGGGACTTCAATGCTACGACTGTTTGTTGTATTTTATTGAGCATCTTTGCTGATCTCTTTGTGATTAGGGTGCGATCTACAAAGGGATCTCGTGTTGGTTATCGTGAGTATATAATCCGATTACCCACTGTTTATTATGAAACTGTATTATGCCTTGGTATACAAATTTGTTTTATACATGTGATTTGTTTGTTTCTCACCAAACTGGTTCCATCTGTATACTGTATTTTGCGTATAATTCAGATGGAGTTATGCACTAATTTTAATTTCTTCACTATGAGAAAATTTTAAAATTACTAGCGTGGTGGGATTGTTTGTTGACCGGCCAAGGATACAAGCCTATTGACACGTAAGTCGTGAAGTCTTCTATGCTTTCTTTCTACCAAGTATCTGGGACGAGTATATTCGTCCCAGCATGTGTATTACCGGTACAGTTTACTAGAGCATCAAACTGCTTTTTAGTATTGTTCTTGCTGTTGTTCCTCTTCTCGACAATTTGTTCGTGTTAGGTCATTTCAATTTGTAAATTTTGAATAACCTCACTTTCCTGCCGGCGAGAGACTTTAAATGTTTTTCCTCTCTTTGTTCTCAGCGCCGTCTTCTGCACTCATGGAAGACGATTGTGGACTGAGAGTGGTGTGACTTGGCGATCACTAGGCCCGGACCAGTTCGGCTTCACCCGGTCTTAGGAACAGCCAAGATAAATAAGCCTTACCAAGTAGACTGTATATCCCAGGTGGTTGAGGTTCTCTCTTGGTATAGACGGCTTCCCGAGTAGTGCCAATACTCTACGTTGAGGTACTCTCTCGGGGGGAAACTATAAATTTCCACACCACAAGCACAGCTACATGGCTGTGAACAATCTAAGATAAGTACATCAGTATCTTATTCACATGTTTAACCTTTTTATGTGGATGACCAAGGTTTCATTTGTTGATTATAGATTGTTTCAAAAAAGTTGATTTCCTGGAAAAACTTCCTTGATCTGGATGTCGGTTGTGTCACTATTTGGTTATTAATAGTAACATTGTTGTAAATGTTTAATATCCTCTCCATATGAAACTCCGGACGGAATTTCCTATACAGGAGACAGATTACATCGGGAGAGGTCATAATGTAACCATGTGCGCTGACACGTTACTCATGTTCACTGACACAAAGATCCATTAATCTCATTTATCTCATTGAGTTACATTTGGTGATTAACGCTACAGACATTTAATATGTTCATCTCTTTTAAGAGAAGGAAATTTATTACAGTCGACTACGGGGTTACTGTTTGCAACGCCGTTTCTGTTACGTCGTGTACTTTTATAAGTTTGTATTCTGCTCCGTTATGAGCATGTATATTCATTAAGTATTGTGAACGGGAAATCTCTACGTTGTTTATCATACACAACATTTTTCACACTTTTTTCACATTACGCTTTACACCGTTATGTGTCTCTCCTACACCTGTGCGTCGTCCTATTTCATCGGTTAGACGTTTCCAGTACGCCATAACACCGTTGTTACGTCATTTCTTCATCTGCTAGATACATATTTTATGTCCATTCATCGGCACTTCCTTTGATTCTCCATCGTCGGTCGTCGGCGGAGGGGAAGTCCGTTCGTTTGGCGTCAATCTTCCACTGGTATCAATTCCCCTCGGGTTTTTCACATTGTGATTTACTTAGCTTCGTCGTTACTCTACGAAGAGAATTCTGTTCAGACCTTGTTGTTTCCAGTCTGGAGTTCAGAATATCAAAATTTGTATTCAAATCAACAGTATTTGGTCTAATTCTGTTATATGGTATAGGTCTTTGGATTATGGACGTGGATTTCCTCTGAGGACGACGGCGGGATTGTGAGTGGCTGACTAGTCATCTTTAATTGAATTCAGCAGTGTTGTATTAACACAGATTCATGTTGATTTTACACACAAACGTTGTGTTGAGATCCATTTTCCTTAGGATTGTGCTTAAGCGACACAACGTTTTTTGTGGGTACTTGGGAGACAGTTTTTTTCCGACTTTCTCCTTTAAGTACCTTATTTCGGTATAGACCGTTACACCAATGATTAGACTTTGACATTGTGGTTCTGTCATTCATCCTTAGGGTTGTTGGTTATATGTGGGACCTTACTCACGGAGTTCGTTGTTCGGGTTCGGTCTCTACAGCGGATTATTTGTCCTGATGCCGAGGTCGTGATGCCATTCCCGACTCTATTTCCGCGTAATTGTCTTCCTCCTTCAACTTCACCGGGATAGGAAGTCTCAGTTGAGCCCAGGGGAGGCTATCGTCTGCTCTGGCTTGGGGTTACGTTTTACTTACCAACATTAGCCTTATTGATAATGTCTCTGAGCTTATTCGCGCCGTAGCATTACAGTCGCGTTGTACTCGCCAACTGTTACCGGTATGGGATATCGGGTGGCGGCGTTTCTTTAGCGTCCAGAGTGTCTGAACTTCATGGTCTTGAAAGATCTTCTATTTCCTGGAGGACGATCTTCGGTTATGTCCTGTTCAAACCATCCGCCACTATCTTACTCGTTCCGGTTCCGTTCACGGTTCTCGACTACGGTTATCATGTCCCTTCCCCTGTCAGCAAGGCTTCATATTTAAATAAGCCGTGTAGTTGTTTAAGACCATAAATTAGTCTTTCCAATGGGCAGAAGGTAGATATTCCATTGACGCCCCCACTTTTGTTTTTTGCTTCTTCTATGTGGCCATTACTACACATGGCCTTTATGGAAGAACTTATCCCTCCATGACATTGTCCAGTCTTGAACTGCGGTTTTACTTGTGTCTTTCAGCTTGAACTGACTACCTTCTGGATGATCTCAGCTGTGTTTCCTACGCTCAACTCACAAGACAAGTTGGTCGTAAGTCGTTGGTGGACTGAGTATGACGTGGCTTGGCGCCCTCTAAGACCAAGAAGACTTAACAACCCGAGTGGGAGAGGATTCTGATTTCTTGGTAGAGTTTGACATATCGCTCCACGAGCACAGCTACATGGATGGAGGCACTCAAGAATAAGTATATTTGTATCATATTCATGATTGGCCCTTTTCGATTCTTAACCAGGGTTTTTCTTGTTGCTTGTCTCAAGTTATTCCCTTATCTGTGTCATCCCAGCTACTTGGGTAGACACTCAGAAGATAGGTTAGATTAGTATCTTCCATTACTACTCCATGGTTACCCTCTGCGTTACCGGCCAGGTTTCTTTTGTTGTGATTTATGAAAGAGCCTGCCCCTCCTTGACATTGTCCAGTCTTGGGGTCTGGACGGCGAACTCCACGTTCTCCATTTTCTGTCTGAGAGATGTCAGTCCAGTCAGATAGGATGACCACGCTTGGGCCGTTCATGGCTGCCCAGCACGTGGTCAACTAAATTCCAAAAAAGGGGGGGGGGGGCGGCAGTATGAATCATCACAGCAAATCTGCATTAATTGCTGTATCATCTCATCACATTCATATTATTGGTCCACAATTGATTGATCTCATATTGAAGGTAGAAATAAGTCAGATGGACGACCTTGGATCCTCTAAAGAGATGTCAGACACTGTATCATCACCCTAAGATGTATGTATCCATGGTGAGTGTGATCTTTACCTTAACTGCGGTTTTTGATTGTGTCCTTCAGGTTGAATCTGACGTCCTTCTCAATGATCTCAGCGCCGTCTTCTGCACTCAACTCCCTAAATGCTGGTTGGATGGAAGACGATTGTGGACTGAGAGTGGTGTGACTTGGCGATCACTAGGCCCGGAACAGACCCTGCCTCGACCGGTCTTAGGAACAGCCAAGATAAATAAGCCTTACCAAGTAGACTGTATATCCCAGTGGTTGAGGTTCTCTCTTGGTATAGACGGCTTCCCGAGTAGTACCAATACACTTCGTTGCGGTACTCTCTCGGGGGGAAACTAATAATTTCCACACCACAAACACAGCTACATGGCTGTGAACAATCAAAGATAAGTACATCAGTATCTTATTCACATGTTTAACCTTTTTATGTTGATAACCAAGGTTTCATTTGTTGATTATGGATTGTTCATGCTATGCCCATGTTTTCTGTGTCATTCCAGCGGTCACTTAGCCTACTTTGATATACTACAAGACCGAGGTTCCCACCTCCGTATGTTGGTACTATGGCATTAATTAAAGCAGGTTAAGACTTAGGCAACAAACATCAAACATTTATAAACAATGTTTCTGTTTGTAACTAAGTCAAACCTGCTTTAATTTAATGTGCCCACCCTTCCGTCCCCTCGTACCGCGGCCTTGTTTCACTACTGGTCTCGGTTTGAGAAAGAGGATGAGAAATGAGGCTACAGTCGCCTATATAGTGACCACGCTGGATTTGAGTGGAGAGCTCTCCTAGGGGCGGACAACTCTCTCCTAGGGGAGTTAACTTTTTCTTTTAAACTTCCGTTTTCTACGTTTGATTGTGCAATTAATAAGGGATTAATGGCATTAATTAAAGCAGGTTTGACTTAGTTACAAACAGAAACATTGTTTATAAATGTTTGATATTTGTGTTAAAGCTCTCGCATCAATAATTACAGTGGCTTGTAGAGTTTTCACTGAGCACTCACATCTTCACTCAATGTTATTCTCTGAATCTACTGTAAATGCTGGTGTATCATTTCTACTAATGTGACTCAATAATAGCTTTATTCTATTAATTTCTTAATTCTTCAATTTTTTTTTTATTTCAACCTAGTAATCAGTTGTACTATAATAAATAAAATCCAAGAAGAATGCATTTATCAGACTGTTTTCTCATCTTTAAAGGGAATACTCATCGATTTGCATTGGCCTATTGTATGAATCCATAGCCAACCACCAGTGAGGAGCCTGTCACCTGGAGTGTTGAACGTGTGGGGTTTGGTGGAATGCACCATTTATTGCAGGAAAATTCTAAATCCAGAGTTCCATTCCACTGTTTGTTTGTTTCAGGTATTTAATGGTAGCTACGTATACCCCAATGAATTTGACGGCAAAAGAACACTCCCCCGCTTACCCGAACCTGAAGTGCCAAATACCTCTGAAATAGTTTTCGGAGATTGCCTGACATCTCTTGTTCTATGAAATAATATATCACCAGCTCTGTTATCTGTATCAATGTGCGTTATCTATGAAAACAGATCTGACTAGGAAGGTATACTCTTCATTGGTTTAGTACAAAAATCATCCAATGAAAATCGTTGACTATTCCCTTTAACTATAATACATCATATATTTCCATGCATATAAATGCATAAAGATGATGTATTTATCATTTCTGTTTTTTATTGAACTGTTTCTCTGGTATATGTGCAACCTTTTGGTTAATGTGTCAGTTGTTCGTAAGTTTTATAATGATTAATTGTCAAACCTATGCAATACTGGAAGGCCAGAATATTGAAACAATCACAACCCCATGAAACAACATAAGAAACTGTTTCTTGATAGAGAACTATTAGTTTACCTATACGGTTATCAACATTGAAACGTTCTCGCTCGTTTTCTTTGTCAAATGCATACAGAGCAAGGATTTCAGGATGTCTCCGTTTCTTGGTCTATCTCCGTGCGCTCTTTGCGAATCGATCGCGCAAGTCTAAGTTGGGGATGGAATATTAGTTATCAAAGTATATTATCAGGCCTCAATGTTGCATAGCAGGTTTTCCCTAAAATTCTTCATTCAAACTTGAGATAGATTTCTACTACTTGGCGAAGTGAAAGATCGTACATCTGTTCAATTTATGTGTAAACAGGAGAGCTCAACTATTTGTTTCTTAATTAAGTTTTTCCCATTTACTTCTGTGTTAAAATTAGGTTTTTCAGAGAGAGCATCCCCCAGTGACATCATTGTATCTAACGCGTACACATTGATCGTTGGATTATTTCTAATTCGATATCTCAGGACAGTTTGTTTTTGGAAAGGAAGTAGAGCAGTATAAAGTCTGATTCAATACCACCGGAAAGTGGTAAATGAATGTATTAGTCACGCCGACATACGAAAAACTTCCTCGGGTGTTATGTTGTAAAGCCATAAATTAATTTCGTTAACTCTACACAATAACTGTGTTTCGTACAGACAAAATACCCAACTGTTAACACTCGGACTAAAAAAGTGGTGTAAAACAGCGTCAACTGACGTTTGAAATTGGGCTTTCGTCTATTTTTTATACGCCCGCCAAAAGGCGGACGTATTATGTGATGGCGGTTTCCGTCTGTCTGTCCGGTTCTCGTGTCCGGTCTACATCTGGGACAGTTTCCTATCTACAGTTCCAATTTTTGGTGAGTGGATACTCTATGGGGAGACGATGTGTCGCGTACCAAAATGAAGGTCGAGGTCAGAGATCAAAGGTCACTGGCCTAAAAAACAGGAAATCACTGAAGTGTTCGTGTCCGGTCTATATCTGTGAACGTTTTCTGTCCACAGTTGCAATTTTTTGTGAGTGGATACGCTAGGTGGAGACAATGTGTCGCGTACCAAAAGTTGAGGGCGAGGTCAGAGGTCAAAGGTCACTGTTGCCTAAAATCAGGAAATCATTGATAATTGACAGTTCTCTATCTACAGTTCTAATTTTTGGTGAGTGAATGCCAACGATGTGTTGCATACCAAATGTAGGTCGAGGTTAAAGGTCAGTGTGACTGAAAAATCAGGAAATCATTAATAATTTCTAATTTTTTGTGAGTGGATTCAATAGGGGGAAATGAAGTGTCGCATACCAAAAAATAGGTCAAGGTCAAAGGTCACTGTGACCCCAAAATCAGGAAATTGTTAAAAATCATGATTTTTTGAGTCCATTGAGAAATTACAGGGAACCGTTTTGTCATGTATCAAAATTTAGATCCAGGTCAATAGTCAAGGTCACTGTGACCCCAGAATCAAGGTCAGGAAATCATTAAAAAAATGCTATTTTTTGTGAGTGGATTCAATAGGGGGAAATGAAGTGTCGCATACCAAAAATTAGGTCAAGGTCAAAGGTTACTGTGACCCCAACATCAGGAAATTATTAAAAATAACATTTTTTTTGTGTCCGTAGATGCATTAGGGGACACGATGTGTCACATACCAAAATGTAGGTCAAGGTCAAAGTTTAAGGTCACCGTGACCCCGAAATCGTGAATTTTGTTAAAAATCATGATTTTTTGTGTCCATTGAGAAATTACGGGGAGACGGTTTGTCATGTACCAAAATTTAGGTCAAGGTCAATAGTCAAGGTCACTGTGACCCCAGAATCAAGAAATCTTTAAATAAATTGTTTTTTTGTGTCAGTAGATACATCAGGGGGACATACGTACGTGTCACGTACCAAAATGTAGGTCAAGGCCAAACATCAAGGTCACTGTGACCCCCAAAATCATGAAATTCATAAAAATCTGATATTTTTGAGTCCATTGACACATTGAGGGAAGACGATGTGTCGTGTACCAAAATTTAGGTCAGGTCAAAGGTCAAGGTCACGGTGACCCCAAAATCGGGAAATCATCAAAATAATTTTTTTTTCTGCCAGTAGATACATTTAATAGAGGGACATGTGTTACATACCACAATGTGGGTCAAAGGTCAAGGTCACTGACCCCAAAATCAAGAAATCATTAAAAGTCACATTTTCATATGCCTGTCGAAGACGAGGTCGTGTAATGCGATGTTGCATTCTGTCCATTCATCCATTAACACTTGTTGTCCATGTGATATCTCTAGTTTCAAGGTATGATTGGTACCAAACTCGCATGGCAAAGAGGGGCCATACATTTTGAGATCAATTTGTCGAAGGTCAAGGTCACAGTCCGCCAAAACTGAATCAAGTTTAGCTGACTATATGTGTTAGGTTGGAATATTCACAGTTCTCTCGGACTTCCCTACATGTATGTGGCATTTGTCCTGTGGAGTTGTCTCCCATGTTTGAAACAGCTACATTTAGTTAAACTGTTGCGAAATAAAAACTATACATTTACTAATTCAGTGGGGAGAGGGGTCCTTCATGAACTTCATACCTGTTTATTAACTCAAGAACAAAAGTTTACTTCATCACTTTCTTCTTCCTTCATGAAAAATTCTCTCGGCTGAAAGGAATCCATTTGCAGGAAAACTACTATTTTCTTATTGTCGATTTCAGTGTGGGATGTGTGAGCTCTCGGCTATTGCTTCAAGGTCAACTAGTTACCAAGAGTTAAGCCCATTTTAGTTCATCATTCAATTTAAGATGTGATATATGTTACATTCTCAGAAGCACAAAATTTTAGACCTTTCTCTGGATTGCTATAGCTACCAATTGGAATCAAGGCTATTAAACAACCTTGAAGTTTAGACCAATGTAATTCCAGATATACGGGCGTATATTGAAGCCCTTTGGGCTCTTGTTGAATATACATTTTAGCATGGATATTTTAATACAATCTGATTAATTAGCGACACGTCCGATAGAGGAGCGGTTATTAAGTCTGCGTTTTAATCAGATTGATACGAAACCAACAACCGAAAAAATATTTCGATGTATAGGCCCTAATATCACGGCAGATATGGTGACTTTGAAAACCTCCTTCCTTTTGCTTCAAGGTGTCGTATTTTAGATATATTAAAAAGTCCCCGTTAAACTGTATGCGAAAAAGCCAAAAACAGACGAGAGCCCAATTTCAAATGTCGAAATTCGACGCTGTTTTACTTCACTTTTGACCATGAGCGTTAGCCATATAAAACTACGAAACAACTTTATTGTGCAGAATTAAAGAAATTAATGTTTGGCTTAACCAGGAATCCTATACCTTGATTTTAACGTAACATCTAAGGGAGTTTTCGTATGTTATCGTAACTATGGTTTGGTTGGTTGGTTTGATTGGACACTCCATCGTATTACAATGGGCACAGGTCATACAGAGTATGCCGTGCAAGCCGTTCCCCCCACACCGCCCTACACATGCTCCCTCCTACCAATGACGCATAGCCATCGGTAATTCTACTCCTTTATATACACTATTTTACCTTGGTATCTCTCACTCGAAATCCGTGGAAATAGTGTATATAATGACGAATGAGCGTCAGCCGTCATTCAAGCCATGCTAAAGCTATAGCTATGAGCTTATTATCACGGCAAACTGGGAACAATACTACATTTAGGTCCCCAACAAACAAAGAGATAACCGGATTCTCAACCGGACAACACCCACATAACGATATTGTTTACTGGGGTCAAAGTGACCATGGTTCGATCATACGTGAGACTCGAAACTGACGAATCATTTAATGAAATACGGAATTCCTCTACGCTACGTTGCAGACCTTATCCGTAGGCTTGCGTGCCTTGGCTAATAACTACCCTGCAGATAGCCAAGTAGCTAAGATTCACAGCGTCTCCCTTCCCTCACCGCTATGCCGACGACAAATACATTTCCCTGGTGGTAATTCGAACATCTCCATGGCGCACTTATTATTACCTTTGCGCCCTATTGGACCTTCATTAACTTGAGAAAAAGGGCCGCCATGAATAAAAATACCATAATCGATGTTGTGATCATCATCCCCTGTATATACACCATTAAGGTGCGCGATTGGCTTATACGGAAATGCCCATCTTCTTGACCCTCGATTTCAGGTGATTTTGAGGCTCCATAGGGCGCAAAGGTAATAATAAGTGCGCCATGGAGATGTTCGAGTTACCACCAGGGAAATGTATTTGTCGTCGGCATAGCGGTGAGGGAAGGGAGACGCTATGAATCTTAGCTAATAGCCAAGTTGACATGGCTTCGTTGAACCCGTGGGATTCTTGGGTGTGAAAAGGAATAGGACCTCACCCGTGTGGTTCCCGGATGTGAAGAGAAACAGGACCCAACGCAAGTCGTGATATGACTGAAATATAGTTGAAAGCGACGTTAAATCATATTCACTCACTCACTCACTCAACACCTCGGAGAGCTTGTCGTAAGAGGTGACTACCCGTGGTGTCCTGGGTGTGAGAAGAAATAGGACCCTACCCGTGGGGTTCCCGGGTGTGAAAAGGAATGGGACCCAAATATCATGATATGACTGAAATAGTGTTGAAAGCGACGGTAAATCATTATATTCACTCGCTCATTCATTCACAATCTAGGTAAACCAAGATGGTAAATCAGGGGAATACCATCTAGACGTAACGCTATGAAAACTTCGTGCGAAATGTTCGCCGATATTCTACGAGATCCCATAATAAGCCAATCACGACCATTTCAACCTTTTCACTCTGACAATGATTGACGTTTACTTCAAGGAGATTAACATCTTCGCACGGCACAATCTTTTGATATTTTCTACCCCTAACAAAGCCAGACTTTTCGGCGGGAGTAAACTCTTTGATGTTTACAGACCCTTTTTGGAAATGACGCCATATTTGGAAACTGTTTCAGGATAATGTTTATATATTAGACCACAAGCTACCGTGTGTAATTACTGTGGGTGTGATTTTGAAATAGTTACAACCAGCTATTCATCTGATTGGCTGACAATAGTAGTTTCAACTCGCACGGGATTTATATAGGGCTGAATTCAGATATAATATTCCGTGATATTATATCTGAGTTTAGTGAGATTGATTCATTCACTCAACTTTGCGAAAAACAAAAAGAAAAAAACAGGGCAACTCTGAGTACTGAAGTCTATAGCGATATTCTATATTTCGGCGCAACTCTTTGTAGTCATCATTAGGAATAGTGGATAATAAGCTTTGTGCTGTCGGTGGTATTTTTGCGACTGCAAACGCTGGATCGCCTGATGTGACTGCTACTGCGAAGGCACGCAGCATCCATACGGTCCGCAACGTATACAGCGAAGGCATATGGATACGGTCTGCAATGAACAGCGAAGGCACACAGCATATGGATACAGTCTGCAACGAGGTGAACTAATATATCAGCGAAGGCACGTTTTGCGTTATAATCCTACCGAACCAAATATCACCCTATAGAACACTGGTCACCAGATACTGTTTGGCATCATTCTGATATTGAGAGCTCATAAGGCGATGATGGTATATGTTGTCACATCCCGCATTCTCAGCGGGAAATACGCCATACACACTGGATCGCGCAAAAAGTTCCATCACTCAGGAGATGGTGTAGCTAGTCCGACACGCAACCCCTACAAGGTATTTTATAATACTGATTTCCATTGAATGTAGGCATTCAATAGAAATGACTGTTAAAATATCTTGTAAGGGATTAGCTTGGAAGGCAAAGGCATAACCAATTCTCCGGTTGGTCACAACAAATGTCAGGCGTTACTGTCCGACTTCTCATTCGAAGCTCTATAGCAACGCTATGAAACGAAAAATATATATGTATATTTAAACAATACCCTTGGGAGAGAAACGTTTCAAGTTCAGTTCTTTGCAGTCCAGTATTTTCAAGAATGGCGGTGCATGCATGGTCATGTTGACCACCTACAAATGTTGGACCAGACACACAACCCGTGGAACAGGTGGTTGTGATTGATGAATCTGAAGCAAATCATGTCGTGAGGAAATCTATCAGCAATATTTTTTAGCAAAAGTCGATATCATGACCACAACACCGCATAATAATCTGGGCGTAAGAATTTTTTCCTCAGAACAATAATACGGCTAAAAAGACTTGGTATATTAACATTTCCCGTGAAGCGTTTATTCCCGTACACACAGGAAGATAGCCTCTGATTTGATTCATCGTAGTATGATGTGTCTTCTTATATGCATATCTATGCAATTGGTTAAGGGGTTAAAAGTTTAAATACTACTTCTGCATGGTTGAACTTCACCTTGTAAGATTGGAATTTTCGTTTGAGTGTGCACATTTTAATTTTATATAATTCGTTGGTCAGTTCGATTGTCCATTATTACGCTGTCTAGCCCAATGTGATCATACAATTTGAATGATTAATTAATACACAATACACCTATAGTTTTTCCTATTGGTCAGATGGCTATGTATATGGAGTCCAATTTCCTGTAGATCTATATCAGGTCAGCGAAGATGTCGTGAGGAGAGGGGGCACAAACCGCCGTGAACTCTCTGTGTCCAGGTCAATGGTTTGCCACTGTTATATCTGATAATCAAGACTCATTACCTGTTTACTGTTCTTTGAAATGTTCTGGTCACCTCAATAAATAACTGACCATCATTTAAACTCCGGTCAGACAATAAACACGTATAAAGTGTTATAGCGGAGTTGACATAATTGAGAGTATCTGCTTTCGCAAGTTTTGTATGAACGAAATATGAAGAGACAGAAGGGAAATGGTATCGAGCACAGTGCATGGTCATACTGGGTAAGATTTCTGTTTTTCGATATTATTGTGCAACAAGTGCATTTGTTGTTTTTTTCCGGCCGAGTCGTTTACGCTCGCTTTGGCTAGAAACTTCCGTTCTGTTGGATTTTCTTCAGCCTTCCTCTGTGTTATCTTGGAGAGTTACGTAACCAATGATGCTACTCCATGACAACTGGCGATTTGGAATGACCAATGGAATTGCATGGAATCAATTTCTTCTGACCAAATCTCCCTACGGCTATAGTGTCCTTATTTAGTATGCGATTAGGTTATGTAAAGGTTCGGATGTAACGCTCATCACATAGGAACCGGATATTACTCGATAGCTAAAGTTTGTGTCCAAGGCTGGGCGACCTCGTTCTTTGCCATCATTGTTGACACTGACAGTCTCTATTCCGTTAAGGAAGAAACAACAACGGACGGTAAACAGAAACAAATTGTTAGTGCGAAATCTGTTCTTCCAATTATTCCTGTGCAATTAAATACTCGAAAGAATAATTATTTTGCAGAATATTATTATTATTTTTCCGTTGTCCATCATTTTTGAGATCTGGCGTTAGCCAGAGGCTCTTTAGAATGCTGTAGGGAAATGGACAAAAGTGCAAACCGACTCACGGGATAGCCTTACGCTGCATGAAAGTAGTTCCACAGAGATGAGTTTTGGGGATCCTTAGTGGTTGAAAGGCTTTTGTATGTCTATATTTAGTCACTAATAGTCACTTGGCATATATTTGATCCCTTATCTGCATTAAATATTACTCTGTTCATTGTTTTCCCACAAAATATGAGATTAATACGCTCTAAAGTATGGCAGACTGGTATCGTCACTTTACCAAAGCTTGGACTCTGCTGAGAAAATTATACAGTTTAGCTGGTTAGGTGTATATGTGAGAGATGCTCTACCATAGCAGCCAACCTGGCCACCATTGTCTCATTATCACCTTTGCAGGCCACTGTTTGCTTTTCTCACAAGGGCAAGCTGTAACATATCTTATAATCTTTTCCTATCTTGTACTCCACCAGTCAACCTGTGGGATATCCAGAAAGTGTAATACATATCTTGTCTTATCCTAACTTGTGACATAACCAACATCAACCATGATGTCCAGCCCTTCTCACTCATAACACTAAATCAATCTCTATTTACTAGGTATAATCTCTCTTATTTACCCCTTGGTACATGTATGTTCTGTACAAACTGACCTCAATCCTCTGTAGGTATTTAGGCCTAGACTTCATTCCACTGGCAGCCCTTTTTCCATCGAATTCTCAACAGGTCAGTTTGCAGTTTCAACGCAACACCAACAATACCATGTTAAAGACGGTATCATATTGCTTTCTTTATGCTGGTTAAATTATGGTGGTCATGGTGCTCATCTGGAATCCCGAACTGACGTATTGGAGGAATTATGTATCAAGATAAAGAGCAAAATTCGGCTAATTTTTTTGGCTGAGTCAAGGTTGGATGAGCACCTACTGTGGTGTCTAATTGGACGGAAATTAATTGGGTAACACATGGTTAGCGTAACGTGTGCAACTTCCCTCATTATAGGACTACCTTTCATTGTTCCCACAGATCAATTTCACATAAACTACGATAAAAGTAACTCCGAAAATGAAAGTCATTGTGATATAATATTCTATATTTCGGCTTCCATTTTGGAAGTTACTTTTATCCTAGGACTGCCTTTCTTTGGTATGTTCAACTTCATTATGTCGGTACCTTTTAAGAAGGGCCGTTCGCGCCATAAATCCAAACGTTTAATAAATTTAAACGTTCAACTTGCACCAACCAATCAGATGTCATGAATTGACATTTGGAAGACCTTTCCTGTCAAAAGGCAAACGTTTCCAGTAGTAATATTTGAGACTTTTAAATGTTTCTGGTTTAAGGGAAATCGTTACCGGTTGTGATCGTCCAGTCAGATTTCTTTATTGCTGCCGCGTATGTTCAAACCTCAACATCAACACGTGTCCACTGGCAAAACGTTTCCGCTATGTAGTCTGTTTGAACCAATCAAAATAACCCTTACAAATATTCGCGCATATTGTATTCCTCATGCCCACCGTGCATCATGTCCTGCGCAAATTGTCCTGGTGCCAAAGATATTCTCCAAAACCTAATTTGTAAGAACGGTTTTCATTGGTTAAAATACACTACATACCGGAAACGTTTGCCAGTGGAGATTTGCACGTGTTGGTGTAGATTTTGGAATACAGGCGGCCCAAATAAAAAATCTGATTGGACGATCACAACCGGAAACGTTTTCCTTTTAACCGGAAACCTTTAAAAGACCAACATTTTCTTTTGACAGGAAATGTCTGAAGTCGTGAATTTACAACTGGAAACATTTTCTTTTTAACAGGAAAATGTCAGTTCATAACATCTGATTGGTTGGTTCAAGTTTAAACGTTTAAACTTTTTAAAGCTTTACAATTTTTAAACGTTTAAGAAGTTAAAACGTTTAAAGGATGCGTTTATGGCGAGAACGGCCCTTCATATACCTTGTCACAGGATGTAACTTGTGATTGCGTTTTAGCCACATACGTTCGTGCCTGGTACCACCTGTGCCTAACTTGAAATTAAATATATAATTGTGCATTTATTTCATTACAAACTTATCCCCCAATAACCCAGCTACCAGATCTCATTAAAGCCCATAGGCTCTAGTTTGAAGATATTTCTTGTTTACTATATTATTATTATTATTATTATTATATATTTTTTGGTAATCCGCACGTTGATATTATGCGTCCAACTTCATTTTCGTCTATCGAATTCCAATGTACTGCAACCTTCGAGTAAAGCTTTTCTTGGGCTGTTGCAGTTAAACTGGGAATCCGACGATCTGTGAAGCGGACCACCAGTTCCTTGGGAACATATGGTGAGCCCGATCGTACATATTTATTTGTTTCAAGCATCATACAATAAGAAGGCCTTCCAGGTTGCATTTGCATTCTGAATTTGATCTCTTCTTGGACATGAATGCCATTCTTCTATTCCCATTTTTCATCCTACGGTTTTCACAGCTGGTCGTTTTACTTGGACAGTACAGGAACATCCGTAAAGAGTCAACTGCTTCCGTGAAGAGGGAATCCAGAATCCTTACACGGTTGAAGCTGTATTCTTCCACGCTTCATCATTATCGTATCCTGTTCGTCTAGTTAATTAATGTGCAATTGCTTGGAAAATTCCATACGTCAACTGATACTGAACTGTTTTGTCATTATTATTGGGTGGTTGGTATGGTACTATACTTTATACGTTTGCCGTCATGCAGTGTTATATGTAGCCACAACTGTTCCTGTGAATAATACCTGCGGTGGATACAGTCAGGAATTGATAGGAACAGTTGCGGCATGGGGCCTAGTAGGCTCCAATGTTGTGGCTATTGTTATCGGTTTCTTTTATCTCTTTACGGCAGTGCCGTCGCGTTTGAATACATTTGGATAGAAGTATATGCATTTGCAATTGACCAAACGCAGTCCTACGAATTATAGTGACATTTCTTATCGATTACATAAACAAGGATAGCGTCTTCTTCAGGACGAATCGTTAAAAAAAAACTCCATATTAATAGTATGGAGCGTTGTAGTTGCACACTACCCCAGCAACAAGCCGCTCTCCAATAAATTATTATCGGTTCAATTTCGGTCCGGGCCTGCGTCTTTACTCGAGATGATTCAGAATCTGTAACTCTCCGGATTCGTTATTTCTGTCCTTGTTTTAGTTTAGAAGTATATCTATATTTGAGTGTAATATCAGTTAATTTAATTTATAATACTGTAAAAAGACGACAGACTGGCAGACGGCAAGTATGAGCTATACTGGTGTTCGGACACGGAACTTCAATGAGTGATTGGGTTTGAACATGTGCCGTGCCTGTAATGATATGTTTATTGTTATAATGCTCGGTCTAATCTGGAAAAACACGGATACATCTGTGTCGGCATTCACATTGAATATCAAATAAGGGATAAGAGGAGTTTCCAGATTACTGGTTATAGGTCACATCATTAAGTCGAACCTGGGTCGACATCGGTTCTTGCATGTATATATGAAGATGAAAAATCCGGATTCGGGATTATCCTAGCAATAGACCTGAACCCTAATGACGTGTTATCCCTCTTCTATCCCATGATGCAATCTACATCCATGCAAATTCATTAATAGCAGGTTGGATCATAATACAACTGAATTACCCTACCGCCTCACTCATGCAACACATCAATTTAATTGCCAACGCGAGATCCTTGGACATGAAGTCGGTCTACCAAACCTTTAAAGAGTATAGTGGCGTTATTTCAATTGTTCGGGTAAACTGAACATCAAGATCACCTGCAACATTGCCATAGGCTAGACCTAAATTGTTAGATTCTTCAATTTGGTCTAATTAACACGGTGAAAATGGGAAATGACTGAGATGACGTCGCAAAACGTCAAGCCCAGGATGCGGATGCATGTTCATCGCGTGAAGAGGGCTAAAACATCATCAGCGTTTAGGCCTGTTGTATTCGAAGCCTTCAAATTTGACCATATAGTCAATAGTAATATTCATTATCGTTGTCATTTCTTTCTCAATATTTCGTCGTAGTGGCAATAACAAGCCATACATTAGGAACTTTTGTATAACTATGAGACTGGTTGCTCTGGTTATAACATCTTTGAAAAATAAAAGTTTACAGTATATTACTTCACGTTGTCTTCTTTCGTTAAAATCAAACCAGCAAGATTGATCTGATGTCGATAAACATGTGATCTAGGAATCCAGATAATACCGTCTGGTTTAGCTGGTTTAGCTTGATTGATCTATAGGAATAGACCCCATACTGGGAAGAAGATGGAAGTAGTAGTATAAGATCATTTCGACGCAGTGGCTCGTCACTGCGCATGCGCGAGAAAGTGGTGTGCGCGGGAGTGTTGTGCGCAGGTATGCGGTTTTGTGGCGGAGTGCGCAGGAGTGTTGTGACGTCATGTATGACGTCACTTCCGGTCTGCGTGATGTGGTCTGGTGGTGATGCGGACTGCCTCCGCGGACAGAAAGTAGTCCCAAATTCTCCGGCAATCTTCAGGGGCGAGAGGGGTCCCTAGTGTACCGATTGGATCGAGTGAGGTGTCAAAGTGAAGCATTCGTGAAGGGGCATCTGGTGGGCTTGGTGTGGGGTTGAAATATCGTCATTCTGCGCATGCGCGGTGGACAAAGGGTGTGGACATAGACGTTTTGGGGTCTAGGTGGGCCCCTAGTGGTCCGATGGAGTCGTATGAGGTATCAATTTGAAACATTCGTGAAGGGGCATCCACCTGGACTAGTGTCTCGTTCGTTGTCCACATTCTGCGCATGCGCAGACAGGGAATTGTGGGAAAAGGGTACGGAAATAGACGCTTTGTGGTCTAGGTGGCCCACATGGGGATGCGTGTGTTTGATCCACCACTATGGGTTCGTGGTTGTGGTTTGGTGGTGTGGGTTCTGCGCACAGACGTCACTTCCGGGTTTCACTAAAACTACCTCCGAAGCCAGAAGAGTTCCAATGTTTCCTTAGACGTAGGGTCCGGATGTTCAACATCCAAGTTTTCCCCGGCCCGGCCCCGGGCCGCAGCGCGCGCGGGTTATCCGGCCGCACGCGCGCGCGCGTCATCACCGGAAGTGCGCGGGTGAATGTCGGGTGAAAAGGTCAAAGGTCACATCCAGGTCAAAAGGTCAAAGGTCTCCCTTTCGGCAATGTTCGGCAACAATGTTGCGGCATCGATATACAGAGCTTGAACACAAAAAGGGGATTGTAAATTAATCTGGGAAGGATGGGCAGTTCCATTTGCACCAATCAGCGGTCGAGAAAAAGAGCCAATGAGCGATCGATAAAAGAACCAATGGACGGGTACTAGAATTTCGCTCACGTCTGCGCCTACATCCGGGTACTAGAATGCTTTCGCCTACGTCCGCGCCTGCATCCGGGTTCTTGTACATCCGGGTAATGTTTTCTGGACATTGATAGGTTACCTTTGGCCCCATCCTAGGCCACTGATTGGCTAATACGGTGTTCAAAACCAGTTTCATGCATTATGCTCATATAGAAAACACACAAGACAGGGTTTTTTTGGTGAGATCTCATTTTGTTTTTTATTCAGTAACAACAACAACGTGAGAACAACCACGTGAAAACTGAAGCCCAGAACAGAGGGCTTGTACATTGAAATCGATAGAACTTAAGCCCAGAACAGGGGGCTTGAACATTGAAAGAACTTAAGCCCAGAACAGGGGGCTTGTACATTGAAAGAACTTAAGCCCAGAACGGGGCTTGTACATTGAAATGATGGGCGGCCCAGTCATATACTGCCAGCACAGTGTCCATGGTAAATGACCAGTCCAACTCGTCTGATGACCGCTTGAAAAGCACTTGATCCACATCTGCCACAGCATCTTCCAACGCAGACCACAGATCAGAGTGAAGGGTAAAATGCACTGTACCCCCATCTAGTCGAGCCAATTGAGCAAAGAAGGCGCCGCGTCGGATGTACACATCGTGACACAAGTGAATGAGGTCGCCGTCCAGTTCACCAGACAACACCCGTTTGAATTTGGTCCAGCCCTCCCGAGACAAACGAATGTGAGCCGGGCACGGTTGTGTAGGTCTGTATCACAGATGTCTCCCACCTCCTCCATGATATGGACCGTATCCGCATAAACGTGCAAGAAAACCTCGGGGGTCAAGCTGAGATACGCCAGTATTATATGCTCCGTCATGGTCAGTACGTGAATGGTACCAGATTTGACTGTCTCTCGTATTTATAGGGAGAGCCCCGTGAGATCAAAGGATCGGGTGGTCATGTCACTGAGTCTAGCCGGGTAATCAATGGCATCGTGGTCTGCCTCCGCTTCATTGCTAGAAATTTGTTCATTGGGTTCTGCCGCCGCTTCTCTCAGGGCACGAGCACACTCCAACTCGTCTGATGACCGCTCGTCCGGTGTAAACAGCTGGTCCACAATAGGCACCACTTTCTCGAAGGCTGTCCACAGATCGGGGTCTAGGGTGAAGCCTCGCGTAGGGTCTTGATAACGGCCCAGGCGTGGGAAGAAGGGTCCACGGTGTACGTAGATGGCATTGTCTATGTGATGAGGTTTCCGTCGAGCTCACCACTCAACACCCGTTTAAATTTGGTCCAGCCGTCACGGTGTAGCGTAACCGTATTCGATACGGTCTCAGCGCGCGACCAGCAAACATCTCCACGGTCTTCCACGAGGGTGACTTTATCTTCATAGACGTGTAACCCCACCCGGGGTGTAAGGGGAAGGATGGCTCGTAGAACTGGTGACATGGTTCACCCAATGACGAAGGGTGAATGACACACACTCTGACTGTCTCTCGTATTTATGGTCAGGTCCCTCGGTGACATGGTTGACCCATTGACGATCGGTGAATGACGCACACTGTGTCTGACCCTCGTATTTATGGTCAGGTCCCACTGTCAATGCCACAGCGTTAGGGTCAATAGGGCACAGACCATAACTAGGCCAACCAGCCGTCGCTGGTTGCGGCGTGAGTCCATAGCCCGAGCATCAAGGATGGATGTCATAGTCCAGTAGTGGTGAGTGATGGCACACCTCTCCATCGAGTGCACTCTGTCGAGGACCGCTTCTGTGAACTCTTTCAGGATCTGGCGTCGCCCCTCGTTGTCGTCGCCATCTGCAAACATGGACCGAACCACTGCTCGGTAACCCGTGAGCGAATTTACCACGGTCGCATGCTGTAAAATGCGAGTCGCATAGGGATGGGTGTCCGTCATGGCTCTGCAACCGTAGGAATGGGGGTGTGGGATCCAGAGGGACGTGTTTTATAGACCATGTCACACATGCGCGCCTATACGTAGCTCTACGGGTGTAGTCCGTGATACGTACTATTCTGATTGGTTAGTCCAAAAAAGAGAGCAACAACAACTAAGATTACAGGTCAATCCTTTTATTAGCCCCTCTATCACAGCACATCCATGCTGGAGGAACCAGTTGGAAACATGATAGGAATGCATGTACTGACCTGTCTGTGGGGTTTTTTCCTAGAAAATTTCGCTGACGGCCGTGTCTTTTCGGTGACGTCCGTGTCTTTTCGGTGACGTCCCTGTCTTTTCGGTGACGTCCGTCATTCGGATATGTATGAGGGTCTTGAGAGGGCGACTGTATGTGGCGAGTTGACTGTGGGTGTTTTTTCGGTGACGTCCGCGCCTGCATCCGGGTACTTTATGTAGGTGTATAAAAGTGGGAATTTTTACGGGCATTGCTGCATTCATTGGCCTGCTTGACCTGACCAACCTGAGCCTGCCTGACCAGCCTGAGCCTATCTGACGAGAGGAGCTACTTGCCTGAACCTCACCAGCCTGAGTCTATCTGACGAGAGGAGCTACTTGCCTTACCAGTGGAGCCAACAGTCATGGAGCCATCCCGCCGAGCTAAGCTTCTGCAGCACCGTATCCATATCGTTGATGAGATGCAGCATATGGCCGATATATGTGATCTGCCCATGGTGGAAAACATAATCACTAAACACATGGGGATAGATATCATGGCGGAGAAGACCTATATGGCACGAAACAGCACCAAGAGGTTCACTTGCACAACTTGCCAGAAGCAGTTTACTCGCCCAGAAGATTTGCGACGGCACGAGTCCTCCATCCACAACGGCGCACGGTATACTTGTATAACATGCGCACGGTCCTTTAATCGGGAGGATCCTTTACTGCGCCACGTACGCTCATTCCACGAGGGCGCGACGGAACAATGTAATGAATGTGGTCAACTCTTCAAACGACCCAGTCAGTTAAGACGGCATCAACGTTTGATTCATGCCCCGTCTCTACGGTTTGGGCGACAACTTCCCACTAAAGTGGCACCCAGGAGGGTCAGATCCAGTGAAGATGAGCCCGGGGAGACGAATGGCACTGGTGATGCGATCACAGAGAGCCCGCCTGTACCCACAGTTCAGAAGAGCCTAGATATTCAGCCAGTCCCTAGCATTATTGTTGCTAGTGGATGCAGTGGATGTTCCTAGCGATCTGTTACAGGACGCCCATCCAGTGAGTGACATCTATCGGCGCCAATGGCCCGTGATACGGCACGTTTTCCACCGTGATCGCCCTATTCCAGATATCTACAATTTCCCACTCACCGACCTCACCCTTCTACGCAGCTACGTGGAAGCCATCTTCAATGACCAAACTACGGTCTTCAGATTGAATGTCGCTTTCGGGTATATCTTATGTCACAAAGAGACGGACCAGTTACGGTATTATTATCCCAGTAATAACAGCCATGTGTTTGACCAGCCGTTCACCATCATTAACCGGGCGTCGCTAGAGACGATGCTGGAGAAACTGGACACCGTGGATCCCTTGAGATGGGCACATCGTCAACGCCCCAACACACAATGGGTAGTAGAGAGGGTCACCAATGTTACGTTCTTCGTTACCAAGCTGATCGACCACCCCCATCGGCTGAATGCGTCACCCTAGCACTGGTGAATAGCATAACATGCCGTATATACTCTCTATGTCTACATGCTGATCGTTGACTTGAGCTCAGTAAACATTAAATGTGACGGTGCGTTAAATAATAAAACATGGTGTTTGATATTTCAATTTGTTTTGCTGTGAACATACTAAACATACTCAGGGCGGCTCCCCCAGTCTGGGTATGATGTAACATTGGGGATAATAAACTGTATAAACCTTGCTGAACTTGTTGTTATTCACGACAACCGCTTTCCGCTATACTTGGATGAAATATATACCCCGATGTGATATAGTGCCCTTGCACACCTCCGAAATTCCCCTTTAACCCGCGCGCGCGCGCGCGTGCGGCCGGAAAATCCGAGCGCGCGCGCTGCGGCCGGGCCGGGGAAAACCCGGATGTTGAACATCCGGACCCTACGTCTAAGGAAACATTGGAACTTTTCTGGCTTCGGAGATAGTTTTAGTGAAACCCGGAAGTGACGTCTGTGCGCAGAACCCACACCACCAAACCACAACCACGGACCCATAGTGGTGGGTCGAACACACCCCCACGCATCCCCATGTGGCCCACCTAGACCACAAAACGTCTATTTCCGTACCCTTTTCCCACAATTCCCTGTCTGCGCATGCGCAGAATGTGTACAACGAACGAGACACTAGTCTAGGTGGATGCCCCTTCACGAATGCTTCACATTGATACCTCATACGACTCCATCGGACCACTAGGGGCCCACCTAGACCCCAAAACGTCTATGTCCATACCCTTTGTCCACCGCGCATGCGCAGAATGACGATATTTCAACCCCACACCCAGCCCATCAGATGCCCCTTCACGAATGCTTCACTTTGACACCTCACTCGATCCAATCGGTACACTAGGGACCCCTCTCGCCCCTGAAGATTGCCGGAGAATGCCGGAGAATTTGGGACTACTTTCTGTCCGCGGAAGCAGTCCGCATCACCACCAGACCGCATCACCGCGGAGGAATACACACCCCCGATTCACGCAGATCGGAAGTGACGTCATACATGACGTCACAACACTCCTGCGCACACCGCCACAAAACCGCCACAAAATCTCATACCTGCGCACAACGCTCCCTCGCACACCACTTTCTCGCGCATGCGCAGTGACGAACCACTGTGTCGAAATGATCTTATACTACTACTGATGGACTCTGCCTTTGACCCAACAATTTTGAGTACCGGTAGGTCTATGATGTACCCAGTGTTATTGAGTCGAAGGGTATAGGGTCGAGATTTTTCCGCAATAATATTGAGTCAAGATATGGACCCAAAATTTTGACTCAATGAAATGAGTACGGTAACGGTTACCTCGGATACCCCTCGAACCAAACTTTTTAGGTCGCAGCGACCAGATAATTTTGACGGTGTAGCTCTTGAAATATTTTTACATGTAACGCATTTCAGATTATCAGCCTGGGAGGTAGCATGCCTTTTTGTAAGTTTACGCTGTTTTTTGTCTCCCTCATCATTGAATGTTATCGCTTATGTATACGCCAGAGAGACCACTGTCGGTTATACATTTTACAAAGCGCAATATGACAATAATATCCGCGTATATATCGTGCAGGCAAAACTGCATATACCTGGTAGAGTCTTGAATATACCGGGTAGTAACCCACAGACGAAATACACTCTCAGAAATATTCAGGTAATAGTTCTGAACTGATCAGGTTGTATATCCACAACTCAATTTCAGGGATTTTGTCTGAAATTCAGGGCTGATTACCTGAATTTCAGGAAAAAGATCCCTGAATGAGAGGATTTTTCCTGAAATTCAGGCAAATTTATTACCCTGATTAGCAAGTTCCCGACCCTATTCAGGTACCGGTACGTAGAATCCCCTAAAATTCGGGTAGTTCAGCTTTACTTCATGGATGATATATCTGAATTTCAGGAAATTATCCCTAGATTTCAGGTAAAATCCCTGAACTTGATTTGTAAATGGACAACCTGATCAATTCAGGAGTATTCTCTGAATATTTATGAGAGTGTACAGCCATAATTATAGGCATCAGATCTGACAACATAGAGTTCAGTATTCCGTCGTTGTCCATAAAGGAATTTCCGCGCGAATAATCGAAATATCTTTTACGGTAGACAGCACCTGTTCAAAACAGGTATATATAAAAAAAAGTTTCTGACAAGATAGAAGCGGATAACTGATTTCAATAATGGCAGCAAAACAAAATGATGTTTTATTGTACATTCTCTTCACTGACAAGTTCCTGTAATCCAAATAAATTTCCAAGTCATTTTCTAGAGTAAATCTCAGTCAGGCTTCCATTGTGACTGTTCAATATGTGAAGCGCATGGCGTTCAAACGGCCCCTAGCCCTGAGTTAAAGGTTATACAAAATGGTCTCAAAATCTGCTACTTTTTTGTGCTAAATTGTTGTAGAGGTGATTATATAGACTTGTTTTACATTTTTGTATGTTTTCAAACTGCCCAAGGTTGGAAATAGCAGCAGTAAAGTGCGACAATTTCACGCCCCTTTCAAAACGGCGAAAGCTGTGATCGCTTGACCTGTGACGTCACAACCTGATTACGATCTCGGCCAAATGCTTGTTGTGACGTCAAAATGTCAGTGACATCACGCTAGAACTCCCACAGTTGGGTGAATCTTTCGTAACAACGCCCGACGTCATAGACTATGACGTTTACGGCGCAATCGTAATCAGGTTGTGAGGTCATGCATCGGAGGTCATGGCTCCAATACGTTTTCTCCCACATGTGTGCTATTCGTGTCCTAAAACCCACTTCGACGACATTATTCAAGAAAAAAATACTAATTTGTTGTTTGGAACACTACCGGGTATGTTTTAATGCAAAGTAGTATAGAGTCATTTGGTATAACCTTTAACGGAGTACTTGAATATAATGTACACAGTCTTACCCGCGGGTATACGCGTCTTACTCGTCATCTTTCCCGCGGGTTTACCCGCCTTATCGTCATCTTACTCGCGGATTTACCCGCCATACCCGCCATCTTACCCACGGGTACACAAACGTACCCGTGGGTAGAACTACCTTACCCGCGGATAAACCACTGATATCTAATCCCTCGCTCTTGCTCATGTGAGGCACAACCGGCCTTTTTCCACTACTAACATCGTCATTCAACCGCATCACTGAACAAATCCCGAGGACGCACTGTTTGTTCACCGCCCAGCTTCGAATTTGGCCCATCTTGAATTGAGCTGATCTCAATTGAAAAGCTTGTTCCCAATACTGTTCTATGATGTTGGTTGAAATCGTCGCATTTTTCTTGGGATCTATATACTACCAAGCAAGATGTGTATACACCATACACAGGTGAACATGGGACCTAGAGATGGGCCCTAGTGTGACTCCGTTGTATAGGTCACGTGACTAATGTCATCGGTAACGTCACCGGTAGTAGATAAACCACTTGGATAGACATGGGAGCATGCACGGTATCGTATTGCAGCTTTTGTGTAGAATACGACTACGGTGCTGTCCATTGTGTGACGTATGCGCAAAAGCGGAATAGTGGAGTAAGATGATGCCTGGGATATTTTGGACGATCTATTGACCACCCTTGGTCCAAATGTGGCGTGCCTGGTGTCATATTGAAGCTATCGTTGTGTAGAGGACGACTGGAGATCTGTCCATGGTATGACTTCATGAGGAGTAATGTGGAAAGGGCATGTTCGGAAGACTATATGACGTCATCGGTGATGTCATAAGTGGTAGAGAAACCGCTGAAATTACAAGCGTCTAGCCCGTCATTCATAATCCAGCCGTCGTCCATTAGAGAATATCCGCGTCCATAATCCAAAGACCTATTCCATTTTCCATATAACAGTATTAGCACCAAATTCAAAAAGACAATCATAGTATACATAAACATAGGCTTGTTTCCTGCAAGAGAGAAGCGGTCAACAGTTTTCAATGATGCCGGCAAGACATCATGATGTTCCAAAAATATCAAATCCGTATCGCTGATCAGTATTCTTAATCCATAATATTCGTTGTAAAGTCGTCATCTAAAAATGATGTATCTCAGTCACGCTTTGATTGACTGTTCATATGAGTACCATGAGGATCTTGAAGTACATGGGTTCATACGGCCCCTAGCCCCGGGTTAAGCGGAATTAGACACAAGTTACGAAACGTAGCGCCATAGATCTTGCACGCTACGTTCGTATTTTGCTATCAGCATGCGATATGTATCGCCAAATTTGAGAAACTTTGAGTGTAGGCGCTTGGTGGAATAGTCCTGTTTTTTAAGTTTCTGCACCAATGTTTTGTGACGTTGATTAAAATCGTCACATTTAACACAGGATCTAGCAAATGCTACTAAGCGATATATGTATACGCCATATGCAGGTCCCACTGGAATATTACTGTCCAGAAAGGGATAGTTTACGATGTCGAAATTGTAATCATCTCTTTTGTCATAAAGTCGACGAGAGAGAATGCCCGCTTCATTTTTATAGATATAGATCTAAATATGATGTGCCTGTAGGGCTATCTGTAGTTTCCTTCAAATCCAGTGAAGGTGGATATATATCCTTCACTGCGTCATTTATATAGCGATTATCCACAGCGAGAAGATCGTCTATATAGCGTTTGGTGAATGAGAAGGAACGGGCTTTGAATGGATCGGTTTTTGAAAGCGCCTGCATATAGTCATATTCATAAGAGAACAGATACAGGTCAGCCAACAGGGGTGCACAATTAGTACCCATTGGAATACCTATATGCTGCTGATATATTGTGTTGCCAAATTTCACATAGATATTTTTAATGAGAAATTCAAGCAACTCTAAAAACAAAGAAACAACCCATGAATGATATATCTTGTATGTAGTAGAGCTAAAGAATGCTTTATGGCTTCTGACATTAATATATCTGCGATCAGTTTTCTTGAACACAGATACTATTAATGAACTTAGACGGTCAATAAGGTCCTGATGAGGGATTGTAGTATAGAGAGTCGAGAAATCCCATATGGATACATGTCTGTACGGTATGTGACCTTTAGCATCAAGTTCTTCCGTAAGACATTTTGAGTTTTTCAATATCCACATACATTCAACGTCAGAGTTCTTAGAAATAATGGCGCAATACCTTTCCCAAAATGCTTTTACCTCCTGAAGGGCCCTCGTCAATAGGGTTGAAAGAAGCTTGGTGGTGCAGCTTCTAGAACCAGCTATGAATCTAGCTTTGTATGGTGATTTATGCATTTTGGGAGTCCAGTATAGTTTTGGTGTGTCGTTATGATTGGTTGGAAGACAAATACTTCTTGCCCTGAGAAACTTTTTGTGATTGTTAAATAAACCTTCCAGAGTAAATGCAGTTTGGGAGTAAGTAGACGTATTTGATGAAGATATGTCTACACTCAATTCTTTAACCAGCACCTGGTAATAGTAATATTTACATATGAATATTATATTATTCGGAGCTTTGTCTGCTGGGACTATGACGAATTTACTCTGGAGATTTGCTAGAACTTCTTGCGAATTGAGGTTTCTCAGTAATTGTTTTGCTTGGGGAAGAGTACTTCTGTCAATATGGCGGATTGTTTCAACGACCTTGCTCTTGGTGAGGTCCAGCCAATCAGCGAGTACTGTAGGTTCAACTTTTTCTCGCTTAGACCAATCAATAACGTACTGTTCCAATGCAGTTCCTTCAGATTTATTCTTCTTGGCTCTCTATATTTAGGTCCTTTCATCAGGAGTAATTTCAGATCCTTATCACTCACCACATCAAGGTCACCAGTCACAATATGTTTGCATGGTGTATAGATAAAGTTCGACGATTCACAATCACAACTATAGCCTCCTGACGTGTATAAGTTCCAGTCAAACTCCTGGACAGCATTGGAGTAATTGAATATTTTGGTGGCTATAGATTTAGTGTACTTATATGAAATGCAAGGAGGTTCTGTGAACTTAAAATAGTTTGGTACAGCGTTGCGCACCTCTGGATCATTCAGGATTCGAGGTAAATTAATGATGTCCAGTCCTTTATCTAAGTAGTTGAGTTTCAAGAAAAGCCGATCTTGAGATGTTTCGATTATGTTCACTGGACGATACAACCGAAAATACGCTATATCTTGACATACTTTAATGATTTTTGATGGTATTATATTTCCTGAAGACGCAGATTGTTGTATATTTCTGGCTATTTGATCTAAAGCTCTCAGAGGTAACGCATGCAGAACTGTACGTAAGCTATGTGTACTATTGGGTGTGTTAGTTAAACCCACTAAGTAATTTAAAGTGATATGATCGTGAATCATTGAACTATCAAACTTTCGCCAACCTTGGCTGCGATGTCTCCGTTGATGGGGTTTAAATAGTTGAGTAATGTTGGATATATTTGAACGGCGGTTTGTAGCATTGCCGAACCCACCGACATTATCATTTAAACCAAACGGAAACACTGACCCAAGTTCTATAATCCAGAATAATTCCCGCTCTCGGATTTTTCTCTCAAATCCAAAGGGGGAATCCTTAGTAGATGGATAGACGACGTCTATGATCTGAATACTAAAGTTATCCCAGCCATGGTCGGGTCCAGAAAAATGCCTACCTATAAGCAATTGCTTTTTCCTAACGGATTTTCTGTGACCGTTCACCCTAAGATGGAGTCTTTGGGTGATCTTGCCAACATATTGTAACGAATTTTGCGTGTGTGTGATTGGTGGATTTATCTAGATTCCATTTATCGCTGCCACCAGTGACGTAAGGTGTCACGACCATCGTCCAAAGTAACATCTATGACTGCCCTCCAATAGGCATACTGAAACTAGCCCTCTCATAGGCTTAAAACAGCACTAGCCCTCTGATAGGCTTAACCCTAGCCCTCTCATAGGCTTAAAACAACACTAGCCCTCTCATAGGCCTACTGAAATCAGTCATCTCAAGTTCATCTGGGTAACGTCTATCACCAGTCATCCCCCGAAGGCGTTCGTTACATGAGTTCGCCTCTTTTCACCAGATACTCGTGGTATATCGAGCTGGTAAGGAGGTCTTCTATCATCTCAGATGACCCGCCAGAGGTTATATGAGTGGAGCATCATGGGAAGTGTTTCATGCATACTAATCCCAGGTATACAATAAGTATCCTGGTATGATTCACGGTACCTCTTACGTAGCTTCCACATTTCGATAGATAATCAAATACATACGTAGATAACCTTAGGGATACTTCGAATACCAAATTTCCATAGATGTGACTATGTTTTCATGGTATCCCTAACGATATCTTGGCTTAGACAAGAAGGAATGAGACAACACAGATATTTCAAGTTCAACAAATAACAAAACTGTATTCTGTATAAAGGAAACTGTTTCAGGATATATATACAAGGATATCTGATCAATGTTAAGCTTTTAAGGATATATCAGGCTATCATAAGGACACATAAGGATATATCAGGCTACATCAGGATACATCAGGATATTATCAGGATATTATCAGGATATCCCCAGGATACATCAGGATATACCAGGATATCATTAGGATATATATCCTTGGTTCACAGGATATACACAGGATACTTTATCTTTATGCTTAACTTCAGGATATATATCAGGATATTTTATCTTTATGTTTAACTTCAGGATATATATCAGGATATCATAAGGACATAACAGGATATCATCAGGATACATCAGGATATCATCCGGATACATCAGGATATACCAGGATATCATCAGGATACATCAGGATATATATCCTTGGCTCATAGGATATATCTATCCAACTCACACAATATGCATTTATCTTTAGTTTGAGGACATAACAGGATATCAGAAGGATATCCGACACACAGTCGCAGGGTATAAACTATAATAGCCGATCCCTATAATCATGGCTGGTATCCTAATTATTATATACGCGACGGATATATGGAGGATATCCTAAGGACATGCGAAATATGTATTCAGGATATCCTCGGGATATACAACAGTCGGTAAATCACGATATCACCGGTATGAATGGCCGAATAGGATATCAAGGATATGTCGCCGTATATCCTTAATCGAGGCTAATAAACCACCCGTAGCTCCCAGTAGGAAATATATTCCTCACCACGGTGTCTTCTGTGTAGGATATTGATCTGCTAGTGATAATTCTATTTTCCCCCACCCAAAGGATATATCTGCTGCCCCAAGTCACCAGTGATATATGTATCCAGGTCCGGAGGATATATATCCTATTCCCCATGGAAAGGAAAGGTCATGTGCCACCCGGTACACCTACGAGGGAATTGCACCTCCGCGCAGTGTCTTCTATGGTGCTGGTTCCATATCAAAGGGTCCACTCCGAGTGTCCTTCTCATTAGTTGCAGGATACATATATTTTGGACACACATCACTAGTATCCTACAGAGCACACATACCCCAGGAAACACCAGTGTCAATGGCAATAAAGGTCTGGCTATACCTATGCAGTTATATAGGATATCTGTAGGATATATATCCTATTCCCCATGGAAAGGAAAGGTCCTGTGCCACCCGGTACACCTACGAGGGAATTGCACCTCCCCGCAGTGTCTTCTATGGTGCTGGTTCCATATCAAAGGGTCCACTCCGAGTGTCCTTCTCATTAGTTGTAGGATACATATATTTACTGCCAATGACACCGGTATATCCTATATTATATTTCCCTCACATTTCTGCTATTTAAGGATATATGTAGATATCCTGCAGGATATATATCCTTCAGGATACATATCATAGTACATGATAGATATCCTTCAGGGCATATCCTACAGGATACTATTTCACTAGTATCCTGAATGGATCATCTCAGTAAGGGTATATCCTAGGAAGGATATCATCTTTATTGGTCATCTAAAGTAGTCATGTCCCGCCAATGGTAAATAGGCGACCTACCTTGTACACGACAAGGGGCAAAATGCGAAGAACCTCTTCTATCTTCCCGTTTATATAGCCCGCCAAGGGTAAAACCACGTGTCTACAATACCTACGCTGATTGGCTGGGCCACCGAAAGTTGTCTGCAGCCGATCGTGCCATGATTATAGTATCCGCAAAAATGTAATAAACTCACCAAATTTCCCCGAAACACTACTAAATTTCTGCTGAAATATTCACCTAGATACCCATAGAAATTAATTCTGAAGTTTTTATACAGGTTACTGTCCAAATTTAAAGTCCAAAGTACGTCGGAGCGTCTAGAATGTAGCTTCGCAACATGGTCTCGTCAGGAGACAAGCATGATAAAAATTCACGGAATAAATACATCTACCAGGCAATCAGGGAATTACCACAAGCTAACAAGCATTTACTAGGTAAGATGACATTTAGTTCAATCAGATACCATACTATTTTAAACAATTTAGCCATTGAAAACACTAAATCTGGTCAAAAATAGAGGCACATGGCAGTGTTGAAAACTGGCCCCGCGATAACGCATTACATGCTGGTACAAAACAGACATGTGACACGGACTATAATAAACCTGTAAAACTTATGTACAACATTCAAATAAACATTTAGCAATCAGACAATTTCCCCACATTATCCCCTCCCAGCTTTTGTGCGTCCCCGCACAAACTGCAGAATATAACTTCTGACACCATATACATACCTGAACAAGAAGTGATAGCTTAATGGTATCAACAATAACATTTCTCATATAACAAGGTCATATCACAGCTGAAATAAACATGAAATCTGATCAAGTAAAGTCATTAACTTTGCTGCAAATAAAGTCATAACTGGAATGAGGTAAATCATAGTGTCACAGAGTTCAATAAAGAGCACCAATCCAAAAAGGATCATTTAACCAAGTAGCATAGTCATCAACACAGAAATATCACAGAAACTGTCAGTTCCACAACATACACTGGTCCTGAGGGTCCCAAGGACCCTAGTAACAGTGTATCTTGTGCAGCAAGAGTTCGAAGGATAACGTAACAAATGATATATAGTTGATCCGAAGGAACACAAAGGTAATCCACTCTGGGTCGTACACAGAGTATCGGTAAAGTAAATCCAAATGAAGACGTCTTTGGTAAATCCAACATTCAGGAAACCCATCAACACTGCCGAAATGACATTCAGACACAGTTAAATCACATATTAAATGCAGATGAAGGCATCTCAGGTAAATCCATGGGGGAACAATGATACAAATAATACCAACTAGAACAATCAAATTTGTGTCTTTGTCCGAAAGAAGAAGGTTCATTATATTTTCCAATGGTAGTCCATATGATTCCCGGTACCATGGCAGACATCGCAGTTGAGATCTGTGCAAAGCCAGATGCCCTGCCTTGACTGAGTTCCCTCCTCAGTAGTTCTCACCTGTTCCGGAACCATCTGGTCAACATGACTTCCTACTGCAGATGAACTCAAAGTGCCTATCGGCTGGGCCACGATACAGTCCTCAGTTTGACTGGCAATGGGTCTTGTTGGTTTCCTGTAAACGTCTGTCTGTGTAGACAGGGATGAGCTTTTAACCAATTTGGTGTCAGTTTGGGTGTGGGTGGTGGTTGTCTTCACGATGCATGTTTCCTCTGTCTGTGTATGGTTTTCATAACGGGGCATTCGTCGGGTGTCCCTGGTGACGTCTTCATACACCGTTATCCCATTTGGGTATATTATTTTCCGATGGACCCTCTCCATACAAGGGTATGGTGGTGGCTGAAATGCCCCTCTCACAGGCAAAGCAGCTGGGAGAGTAACAGCATCATCCCCCACGCCCAGGACAGTCGGTACACCTGATGGTAAGGGACCACTCATAAGCTCGGGCAGGGAATAGAGACGGACTGGGTCGGGGTTCTGTTCTGGATCATGAATAATTTCAGTGTGTTCCGCAGCAGAACTCGCATCTGAGATGAAACTGTAGGCAGGTGATTGAATACGACTGCCTTTCTTTTTACTGCTGGTCAGGTCGAGGGGAACATCAGCGACTTCTTTCATCTCTACTATCCTTGGTGGTGGCGTTGGATGTAAGGGAGAGAGGGGTGGTGGAAGACTGCCTGACATTTCGCGGATGGCCATCTGTACCTCACAGGGAATAGGGATGGTCGGAGGCAGGTCTACAGTCACCTCGGGATCTACCAGACGCAGCTCACTTCCTCTGGTGACTTGGGCCTTGTCCTCCCTGCGTATCTTCCCATGGTAGCGCTTAATATGATCTTTTAGGTTATCCTTGCGGGAATACACCCGGTCACACTGATTGCAGGAATGTTTGGCTGCATTCTGAGTACATGAAGCTCGATGTCGGTAGTAGTTTGAGCGTTGTGTGTAGGTGGCATTACACGTCTCACATTTGAACAACATATTGGATCTGAAAATATACAAAAGAAACATGCGAGATAAGGCATTTGTTAGAGCCAGATCGCTACCTACAATTCCCTCACTGGACCCTCTCTGTTAACTTCCCCAAAGAGCTGCCTCGATACCCAATTCAGCCATCGTACCGGTTTCTTCACGGTTCGCCCGGAGCGAGTGCGCTTATCTGCACATAGATCCTCGCTATTCTCGTCATCGCGAGCATGCGCATAGTCGTCTCGGTCACGTTCCGCCAGACAATGTTCGCATTTCATGTCGACCTGTACCGCTTTGTTGAGATTACCAGTCTCGATGTCCCACTTCACGAACTTCGTTCCCCGATAAAGCTTCAAACGATTGAAGTGGACTACCTTTGGCCTGGCTTTTGGACTTCTCTGAATTCGGTATACTGTATCATCCAGACTGCTGAGAACCAAGTATGGACCTTCCCAAAAACACGACAGCTTTGGAGATGAGCCAACCTTGCGTACCGGGTTATGCAACCACACTGCATCACCTGGAGTGAAAGGTCTACCGAATTTGCACCGATCATAATTTCTCTTCTGGATCACCTGTTTCGCCTTGGAATGACTCCTTGCCCTTTCGTAGGCAACTTCTAAGCGTTCCCTCAACACCTGAGGATACTCAGCAGTCTCATCTGTTTCGATATAGGGTGGTAATCCAGTCACTAGGTCTAATGGCAACTCTACTTCCCGACCTAACATCATCCGGTTTGGAGTGTAGCCAGTTGTCTCGTGTTCAGAGCTTCGGTAAGCCATCATCGCAAAGGGTAGTTGTTCATCCCAGTCAGTTTGGTTTTTGTTCACCATCATCGACAGTCTCGTCTCCAATGTTCGGTTGAATCTCTCAACCATGCCGTCAGATTGAGGGTGAAGTGCTGTAGTTCTCGTCTTTTCCATCCCTAGCAGTTTGCACACTTCCGCAAACAACTTTGACTCATAATTTCTCCCCTGGTCTGAATGGATCTGCCTGGCTGTACCAAATCTACAAATGAATTCCTTAACAATCTTATTGGCTATTGTTGATGTCTCCTGGTCCGGTATTGCATACCCTTCTATCCACCTGGTGAAGTAGTCACTAACAAGTAGAATGTACCTATTCCCACTCTTGGATCTGGGAAGAGGCCCCAGGACATCTGTGGCTATCCTCTCCATAGGCAACCCAACAGTGTACTGTCGTAAGGGGGCCCTCAGTCGTTTGGCTGGTGGTTTCCTCTTCGCACACACATCACATTGTTGGCACCACCGTTCGACATCCTGTTTTGCACCAAACCAGTAAAACCTTTGATTCAGCCTCGCAAGAACTTTCTTCGCCGCAAAGTGCCCAGCTGTCTTGGTTGAGTGAAGTTCCAGAAATACATCCCTCTTGTAGGGCTCTGGAAGCAGAGTCTGCCACACTAGGCTGCCATCATCTTTCTCCCATCTCCGGCAGAGGACCCCATCTCTAAAATATAACCGATCCCATTGCTTCCAAAGGGATTTCACCGCTTCACTCTGTGGAGATACCTCTTCCCATGAAGGTCGCTGGTCACTTCTCTGTTTAGCACCTATAATCCAGGATAAGTGGGTATCCTTTGCCTGAGCCTCAATGAAATTGTTCGGGTTCCATTTATCTTCACTGGTAACTACAGATGCCACTGCAGTTTCATTCCTCTGTCTCATTGGTTCCGTCAGCTTAGAAACTACAGGTGATTTCTGTCATGTGAAATTCTTTTGTGAGTCCGCATCTGTTTCTCTTGAAATACAACATGACTCCTTTGGGAGGTCATCATAGTAGCCCATCTTCTCGCACTGTCGACAGGCTCCTCTGGACATTGCATCGGCATTTTGATGCTGTTTACCAGGTCGATATTGGATCTGGAAATCGCAAGTTCCGAGAACTCCCAACCATCTGGCCATCTGCTCCTCGGGTTCCTTAAAACCCATAAGCCACCTCAAGGCACAGTGATCAGTTCTAATCACAAAATGTCTGCCATACAGATACTGCTTGAAGTATTTCACAAAGGTCACAACTGCTAGAAGTTCACGCCGGGCCACACAGTAATTCCGTTCTGGTTTTGAAAGCGACTTACTGGCAAAGGCAATCACCTTCTCTGTTCCATCCTGGTGCTGAGATAAAACAGCACATATGCCATAGGCACTGGCATCTGTGTCGAGGATATACTCACCAGTTTCGCATGGGTAAGCCAGAATGGGTGATTGGATCAGTCTCGCCTTTAGTATATTAAAGGCCTCATCACATTCCTCTGTCCAAGCAAAATTCTTGTTCTTCTCTGTCAGCTGGTTCAAGGGACGGGCAACATTGACAAAGTCCTTTATAAACCTTCGGTAATAGGAGGCTAACCCGAGGAAACTTCTAACGTCATGAACATCTGTAGGGGTAGGCCACTTCCTTATAACATCTATCTTGTCGGGATCGGTTGACACTCCATCTTTAGAAACGACATGCCCAAGATATTTCACTTCCCTCTGAAAAAGGTTGCACTTCTTAGGTTTCAGTTTCAACCCAGCAGCCTCCAACCTGAGCAAAACTTCTTCAAGATTCTGAATAGTCCTCCACTGCACTCCTGCCAGAATCATCTCCATCAATCTTTCAAATGTGGAGGGGGCGTTACACATGCCAAAAGGCATGACGTTAAACTGGTAAAGACCACCTCTGGTGACGAAGGCTGACTTCATCTTTGCGTCATCGTCCAGGGGCACCTGCCAATAGCCACTGGCCAAATCTAAAGTTGAAAACCAACTAGCACCCTGCAGGGCATTAAGTGAGTCATCAATTCTAGGAATAGGATATGCATCTTTCACTGTCACATCGTTTAAACGACGATAGTCTACACAAAAGCGAATGGACCCATCCCTCTTTGTCACTAAAACTATAGGTGATGCCCATGGACTCGTTCACCTTTCAATCACACCTCGTGACACCATGTTCTCAATCAGTCCATCAACTTCGGCCTGCTTCTGAAATAGCAATCTTCTGAAACCCTGTCTGATGGGTGGGCCGCCAGTAGTCTCAATGTGATGTTTAACTCCATTCGCACGTCCCAAGTCCTCGTCCGACTTTGAAAAGGTATTACCAAACCGACCTAGAAAAGAACCCACTTTATGTTTATCTTCTTCCCCCATATCAGCAGTACTCCTGGTATACAGGTCCTCCAAATGCTGCGGCAGAGTCGTCTCACTCCTGTCGATTACATTCACCTCTACAGATCCTTTTAGGACTTCTGGGTCATCTGTTGCTTCAGACGATAGAACAGATTCACATCTACTAGCCGTTTCTAGTGTTCCCATGGTAGTCCCTTTATAGACCACAACAGGCTCTGTACTGGTGTTCAAGATCCGCACAGGGTACATCTCCCTCTCGGTATCCACCAGTACTCTACCGACGACCAAGCCATTACGCAGCGAAGTTTTTGGTTCCACCATGGCCCATTTTCCACAAAGCACAGGTTCTGTTGCTCGACATGGCAACACCACCTCTGATCCAGGAGGAACTGTCATCTGCTCTGCCAGTATAAGTCTACATGCCTCGTCTCTTTCGGCTAATACATGACAAACAATCTGTTCGTCTCCACAAGTGATACTGCCACTTTTAGGATGTATACGCACATCATACTTACATAAGAAATCCATCCCAAGAATAGCTTCTCCATGGATATCAGCAACAAGAATCGTCAGGACAACCGGGGAAGACATTATCCCTATATCAACTCTACATTGTCCATGCACTTCTATAGGGTTCTTGTCTGCTGCTCTCAAAGTGACGGTAGAATGAATCAGCTGCGGTCTACAGTCAACAGGTATCTTCAAATACATCTCCTTTGACAAAATCGTAACACATGACCCTGTGTCAACCAGAAAACGAACATTAATTCCTGCAATACAACCAGTAACATGAAAACCAGAGTCAATCGAAGAAACATCTTTATTCAAATCTTCCTTATTTACAGTCACATTTTGAGGCATCATCGTTTCGCTTCTGACTGGATTCAAGCCTCCCGAACCAGTCACAATTAGTTTTCCGGAGTTCTCCTCTGTGGAGCACGGACAGCCTCGTCCCTATTGACCGCCGGCATACGCTGTCGTAATGGGCAGTTTCTCTGATAGTGACCCTTATTTTTGCAGAAAAAGCATTCGATTTCATGAAGGGGTCTTCGGTTGTATGACATCCGGTCAGCCTGCCTATCACCAGACCGAGGAACAGCTGTCATCTGAGAAAGCAACGTTTGAAGTTGTTGTTCAATTTTCGAAAGCCTAAGACTGGTTTGGTCAGGGATTGCATTAACCTCACGTACATGCTTCCGGGAGGTCTGCTCTTGTCGCCCAGCTTCTATTTTCCGGAAACCCTCAACTTCTAGGGCAAGGGTGACCGTTTACTCCAAGTTAATGGGCTTTCCCTGGTAAATCCTCATTCTGGCCTCCGTATCATCTAAGGCATCCACGAAGTGAGTTTTTGCCAAGCGATCCCTCTGAGCTGGTGTCATATCAGGGTACGCCAGGTCGGCTAGCTTTCTGATGGATTGCCCCAACTCTCTTAATCCCTCACCGCGTCCCCTACGTCTATTCCTCAATTCTGCCAGATATAACTGTGCCTGTTCTCCAGGACCAAATCGAGTTGTTAAGACATGCGTTAGCTGAACGAAGTCTCTCTGTTCATCAGGGATTAGACTGCATGCTATCTGTCTAGCTGGACCTCTCAAATGGGTGAAGAGATAATCGGCCTTCTCACGTGGTTAATATTCGCTATGGTATTAAACGCACTTAGATAATCCATCCACGAACCATCACCACAGTATGTCTCCGGTCTCATGTTCAATCTCTTTGGACGACCTTGATCCCCTCCACCGGCAGGATCCTCCTCTTCATCACATTCGAGTGATCGAGCTTCTCTACTAGATCTTCTCCTGGCTGTCCGGAACTCAATTTCCTCATCGACTTCATTCTCATCTCCTATTTCTGCGGAAAACTCTGTATCTTCTTCTGCCATCTTTACGTCTGGTAACTAAAAGAAAAATCTATTTACAAACTTCCCACAATGCCTCACTCATCCCACCGCTGCCACCGATTGTAACGAATTTTGCGTGTGTGTGATTGGTGGATTTATCTAGATTCCATTTATCGCTGCCACCAGTGACGTAAGGTGTCACGACCATCGTCCAAAGTAACATCTATGACTGCCCTCCAATAGGCATACTGAAACTAGCCCTCTCATAGGCTTAAAACAGCACTAGCCCTCTGATAGGCTTAACCCTAGCCCTCTCATAGGCTTAAAACAACACTAACCCTCTCATAGGCCTACTGAAATCAGTCATCTCAAGTTCATCTGGGTAACGTCTATCACCAGTCATCCCCCGAAGGCGTTCGTTACATGAGTTCGCCTCTTTTCACCAGATACTCGTGGTATATCGAGCTGGTAAGGAGGTCTTCTATCATCTCAGATGACCCGCCAGAGGTTATATGAGTGGAGCATCATGGGAAGTATTTCATGCATACTAATCCCAGGCATACAATAAGTATCCTGGTATGTTTCACGGTACCTCTTAGGTAGTTTCCACATTTCGATAGATAATCAAATACATACGTAGATAACCTTAGGGATACTTCGAATACCACATTTCCATAGATGTGACTATGTTTTCATGGTATCCCTAAGGATATCTTGGCTTAGACAAGAAGGAATGAGACAACACAGATATTTCAAGTTCAACAAATAACAAAACTGTATTCTGTATAAAGGAAACTGTTTCAGGATATATATACAAGGATATCTGATCAATTTTAAGCCTTTAAGGATATATCAGGATATCATAAGGACACATAAGGATATATCAGGATACATCAGAATATCATCAGGATATTATCAGGATATCCCAGGATACATCAGGATATACCAGGATATCATTAGGATATATATCCTTGGTTCACAGGATATACACAGGATACTTTATCTTTATGTTTAACTTCAGGATATATATCAGGATATTTTATCTTTATGTTTAACTTCAGGATATATATCAGGATATCATAAGGACATATCAAGATATCATCAGGATATACCAGGATATCATCAGGATACATCAGGATATACCAGGATATCATCAGGATACATCAGGATATATATCCTTGGCTCATAGGATATATCTATCCAACTCACACAATATGCATTTATCTTTAGTTTGAGGACATAACAGGATATCAGAAGGATATCCGACACACAGTCGCAGGGTATAAACTATAATAGCCGATCCCTATAATCATGGCTGGTATCCTAATTATTATATACGCGACGGATATATGAAGGATATCCTAAGGACATGCGAAATATGTATTCAGGATATCCTCAGGATATACAACAGTCGGTAAATCACGATATCACCGGTATGAATGGCTGAATAGGATATCAAGGATATGTCGCCGTATATCCTTAATCGAGGCTAATAAACCACCCGTAGCTCCCAGTAGGAAATATATTCCTCACCACGGTGTCTTCTGTGTAGGATATTGATCTGCTAGTGATAATTCTATTTTCCCCCACCCAAAGGATATATGTGCTGCCCCAAGTCACCAGTGATATATGTATCCAGGTCCGGAGGATATATATCCTATTCCCCATGGAAAGGAAAGGTCATGTGCCACCCGGTACACCTACGAGGGAATTGCACCTCCGCGCAGTGTCTTCTATGGTGCTGGTTCCATATCAAAGGGTCCACTCCGAGTGTCCTTCTCATTAGTTGCAGGATACATATATTTTGGACACACATCACTAGTATCCTACAGAGCACACATACTCCAGGAAACACCAGTGTCAATGGCAATAAAGGTCTGGCTATACCTATGCAGCTATATAGGATATCTGTAGGATATATATCCTATTCCCCATGGAAAGGAAAGGTCCTGTGCCACCCGGTACACCTACGAGGGAATTGCACCTCCCCGCAGTGTCTTCTATGGTGCTGGTTCCATATCAAAGGGTCCACTCCGAGTGTCCTTCTCATTAGTTGTAGGATACATATATTTACTGCCAATGACACCGGCATATCCTATATTATATTTCCCTCACATTTCTGCTATTTAAGGATATATGTAGATATCCTGCAGGATATATATCCTTCAGGATACATATCATAGTACAGGATATATATCCTTCAGGGCATATCCTACAGGATACTATTTCACTAGTATCCTGAATGGATCATCTCAGTAAGGGTATATCCTAGGAAGGATATCATCTTTATTGGTCATCTAAAGTAGTCATCTCCCGTAAATAGGTAAATAGGCGACCTACCTTGTACCACAATTACCACAAGCTAACAAGCATTTACTAGGTAAGATGACATTTAGTTCAATCAGATACCATACTATTTTAAACAATTTAGCCATTGAAAACATTAAATCTGGTCAAAAATAGAGGCACATGGCAGTGTTGAAAACTGGCCCCGCGATTACATGCTGGTACAAAACAGACATGTGACACGGACTATAATAAACCTGTAAAACTTATGTACAACATTCAAATAAACATTTAGCAATCAGACAATTTCCCCACAATACTGTTGACCACACTTCCTACAGGAAACTAAATAAATACAGTTTGTAGTAGAACAACTAAGATCAACATACGAATTAACAGAATATGAGTTACCAGTTAACGGGGAACTAAATGAAGCTGAAGTATTAAAGAGTGGACACGTGAGACATCCACGATGTCCACACTTAGAAATTTTGAAATTATTACATGTAGAATTCGGTGCTAAACAATCATCAAGCGCAATATTACAAGGTTTGATGTCGTGGCCTTGCTTTGCTGTCAGAAATATATCTGTCATTTGGATTGAAAAAGGCCTTAGTGCATTTCGAACTATTAGAGACTCGGCCGAGAAACCTGCACTAAGGTTCCTCGGGTCTGTCTTCATATTTTTTCTTATTGTTGTGTCCATTATGAGTGTTGGGTGTGCAGGGGCCCGGCCTCGGGGACAACTTGTCCACCAGCAGAATCCAGGCATACACAGGTTAAAATCACAAGCGTCTAGTCCGTCATTCATAATCCAGCCGTCGTCCATTAGAGAATATCCGCGTCCATAATCCAAAGACCTATTCCATTTTCCATATAACAGTATTAGCACCAAATTCAAAAAGACAATCATAGTATACATAAACATAGGCTTGTTTCCTGCAAGAGAGAAGCGGTCAACAGTTTTCAATGATGCCGGCACGACATCATGATGTTCCAAAAATATCAAATCCGTATCGCTGATCAGTATTCTTAATCCATAATATTCGTTATAGAGTCGTCATCTAAAAAATGATGTATCTCAGTCACGCTTTGATTGTGACTGTTCATATGAGTACCATGAGGATCTTGAAGTATATGGGTTCATACGGCCCCTAGCCCCGGGTTAAGCGGAATTAGACACAAGTTACGAAACTTAGCGCCATAGATCTTTGCACGCTACGTTCGTATTTTGCTATCAGAATGCGATATGTATCGCCAAATTTGAGAAACTTCGAGTGTAGGCGCTTGGTGGAATAGCCCTGTTTTTTAAGTTTCTGCACCAATGCTTTGTGACGTTGATTAAAATCGTCACATTTAACACAGGATCTAGCAAATGCTACTAAGCGAGATATGTATACGCCATATGCAGGTCCCACTGGAATATTACTGTCCAGAAAGGGATAGTTTACGATGTCGAAATTGTAATCATCTCTTTTGTCATAAAGTCGACGAGAGAGAATGCCCGCTTCATTTTTATAGAGATATAGATCTAAATGTGATGTGCCTGTACGGCTATCTGTAGTTTCCTTCAAATCCAGTGAAGGTGGATATATATCCTTCACTGCGTCATTTATATAGCGATTATCCACAGCGAGAAGATCGTCTATATAGCGTTTGGTGAATGAGAAGGAACGGGCTTTGAATGGATCGGTTTTTGAAAGCGCCTGCATATAGTCATATTCATAAGAGAACAGATACAGGTCAGCCAACAGGGGTGCACAATTAGTACCCATTGGAATACCTATATGCTGCTGATATATTGTGTTGCCAAATTTCACATAGATATTTTTAATGAGAAATTCAAGCAACTCTGTAAACAAAGAAACATACCATGAATGATATTTCTTGTATGTAGTAGAGCTAAAGAATGCTTTATGGCTTCTGACATTAATATATCTACGATCAGTTTTCTTGAACACAGATACTATTAATGAACTTAGACGGTCAATACGGTCCTGATGAGGGATTGTAGTATAGAGAGTCGAGAAATCCCATGTGGATACATGTCTGTACGGTATGTGACCTTTAGCATCAAGTTCTTCCGTAAGACATTTGAGTTTTTCAATATCCACATACATTCAACGCCAGAGTTCTTAGAAATAATGGCGCAATACCTTTCCCAAAATGCTTTTACCTCCTGAAGGGCCCTTGTCAATAGGGTTGAAAGAAGCTTGCCTTGAAAGAAGCTGCGGACATGCCTACCCCTATTCATTCTCCATCTGGTGGGCATGTGAGAGATAACGGTCTCACGCTTTAGAGTACGGCATGGATGGGGTAGTGGTGTGATATTGGCGTCATGGTGCGCATGCGCAATCGAGGAGTAGTAGAAAAACTGCAGGCTCTTATGCTACCTATATACACCTAAACAATGGCCAATATGGGTGGGCATTCGAACCTGTGGCGTGGTACATGACTTTGGAGTGTTTGAGATGTAGGTACACAAGTTCGTGAATATGACCTCATCAGTGACGTCATTAGTAGTAAAGAAATCGCAGAGTCGCTCGAATTCGCATTCGGATAAAAAGTACACATCTTTTCATAAGCCCATAGGGGTGACTTGTAGCATGTGGACCATGGAGATGGATTTTGAACTTCGGCTGACGTAGGTCCGATGATATGCGCATGAGTACGCCGGTAGTAATAGAGAATGGGCATATGCGCGCATGCGTACGCGTGAGTAGTAGAGAAATTGGAAACATGTCATCAGTTCAGGTGGGGATCAGGATTTGATCTTGAACTAGTGAAGTCATCGCTACCCCACAGCCCACACCGTGCAGATGCGGACCGTAGTGTATGCCTCTTGGAACGTTGCAAAAGTTTCACGCTCGTGTCACCCGTTCCTTCTTGAGCACCACGAGCTTTGGTGTACACCAGACCATTTCATTGTGACAAAGCGTATCAGCCTTACTCCCGAGGCCTTCCAATACGTGCATGTTAAGCGCGTCGAAATCATCGAAAACATCGAAGATGTGTGCAAGAATGACCCATCACAACCACCACCGACTATTATTCGCCTGTGCCATCGGGCTCTCTCAGTGAGCATGAACAGCCCAGGACAAGCGGATTTGATCTACATGAGTGCCTTGTCTAAACACAGTGACGGCAACCGATATATATTGGTCTGCATCGATATTTTATCGAAATATGCCTGGGTCGTACCCAGGAAAGGGAATGAATTGCATCAATGCATTCACGCAAATTTTCAAGACCAGGCACAATCCGTTGTACTTACAAACCGATGAATGGGCAGAATTCCGCAACAGACCCTTCCAGCAGTTAATGAAAACCAAATAGTTGTTCTCCTTTCATTCCTATAACGAGACCAAGGCTTCTGTCTTCGAAAGGCCGGATTTACAAAAACATTTACATCGATGTGCTCCTGGTGCAATCGGGTCTATCACCGCAGTATTCAGCGCAACGAAGCCCGAGTCCGGGTCGTCTTATATCTCAGTCAATCTCTGCAATGTCCATCTCCATATAATTTCAGCCTGGCGAACAGGTGAGGAACAGTAAGGTCAAAGGCAATCTCGGAAAATCTTGCCTCCCCAACTGGAGCGATGAACACTTTGTCATCGCACGTTGCCTATCGCCTGAACCCACGGTGGATTAACTGCAGGATCTTCAAGGGGAACCATTAGAAGGTACATTTCGTGACATGTTACAGCCAGTGATGAAATCGGTGCAAGACTACTGCACCGTGGAACGGATTTGATAACCGAATGACACCGAGGCAAAATGTATAACTTCTTGAAGTGGCAAGGCTGGCCGAGTTCGTTTAATTCGTGAGTCTTTCAACCAGATGAAACGGATATAGAGACTCTCCACAGGAGTTTGATTTCAGTCTGTGTTCAGACATGGATAAAGGGTGACTTCCGCTGACACTCCAAACTCGAAAATGGCAAGTGGGTGATCACTGTCTTAGTCCTTTTGAGGTGTTCTTTGGTGATCTATTCTACAGCGTGACGACCGTCATATCGCTATTCAATCAACCTAGGACGACGAACTTTTTACACGTGACGCTAACAACATTAACGCTATAAACCCTAACAACACTCATCGATTAGGTCACGCCCTACCCGACCGCCAGTCCCACACCAACCCTCTGGCCCCAACAGGTACACAGCCGTTCTCTCCGTGGACGCAGCCGCTCACGATACGACCGAATCTTACATCACAGACTCACCGGGGTCACCATATCATCCGTTGGCCTGTACCAGATTTAAGAGAGCTAGTTACCAGGTCAAAGTATGGAACGGCTATGAATCCCGGTGGCAAAATCCCTTCAACTGTCTCATTGCAGGGCCGGCGAGGACAGGTAAGACAGATTTTGTCCAGAAGCTCATTCGGCATGCCGATTGCATGATTATACCAACCATTACCCTGGTCGCGTGCTGTTCCAGGAAGCGGTAGGCGGCGTAGGCGACGTCACCTTTGTGTGGAAGGGCTTCCTACCTTGACGGACTTGAAACCGGACACCTTAGTCGTCGTGCAAGATCTCATGGCGGAAACTGCTACTCGGGTTACCCAGCTCTTTACGAAAGGCAGTGCATCATCCATGGCTCAGCCTCATTAAAATCGTACAAAATTTGCTTAGTAAAAACAAGGATCATCTAAACATGCCCACTACCTTGTGGTGTTTAAAAAGACCAAAGACACCTCTCAGCTGACGTGCATGGTGAGACAAATGTACCCCTGTGGCATCCGGTTTGCTCGGGAAGCCTTCGAAGATGCGATCTCCCCACAGCACGGGTATATGCTTATCGTACTGATCAAGTCTCTCCCGACCATCGCCAGCTGCTGACCTGAATCTTTCCCGGTGATACCCAATACGGGTACAGACTGAAAGAGTGAATGGACTTTAAAGGGAGGGGTGAGATATAAGAGCGTCATGTAAACACACTCAAAGCGGCTTTTCCGGTTTGGGTATGTCTCTATGTCTTTTCGAATGTGATCGATGGCCACATTGTCGGCGATATCAATTCCCCAGTGCTGCGCCTCTACCGAGTGCAAGGCGTATTTGGAGATCAAGCCGCACAAAGCTTTATCTACCGGTCCGAGATACAGATGTCAGTACCATCCCCATCGATATAAGGGACAACACCGGACAGCCGATAGCATTCCAATTTGGGTAAGTGGTAATCACACTTCATGCGCAATCTCCTGTGCATAATGGCTCGAAAAGATCCTTACCAGTGCGATGCACACTGCTATGTGGATTATTACACCCATAAGGCCAGGGTAGGTTTCCCGTCTCGTCGGGCACGCGCATCCAACGCGGACTCGGGCTGGGGAACGTGTTCATGAGCATTGTTAAAACCTTCATTACGCCCGTGACCCGCGGGGTGAAAGCCATCGGGAAACAAGTTGTTTATCGGTGTCCCCTTACGAGAGGCACTCAAACGCCATAATGGCGGGAAGCGTCTTGGTCGTCAAAGAACAACTAGTCTTAAGAGAAAAACCCTGCACCACTCGATGACCTAGTAAACGACCGCGCACATCGAGGACCCGAGACATCTTTGTGTGAACATGGCCTTGATCCACCAACAGTGAATTTGATTCGGCCTACGCTGATCTAGCCCGTACGTACGTGAAAGCCAAGACTCGCCGACGGTGATACGGTTGGTCAGACGAGTCTCTGAATGCATCCTATGTTTCAGCATGTAGACATTTCGCTAAGCGAACTCATCAGTGACTCGACAAACACGTACCCCTGTAGTGCCTACATGAAGAGGCTGTTGTCATACGGCCGAGAAGACAAAATATCCTAGTTGACAGCGCCCTTGTTCTATCCGGACACCCCGAGCATATGGGTTCGAGGAATAACGATGTCGGATGGGTAGAAACGCAGAGTTTAACAGCGACCAGTATAGCTCTGTCGATCTCATGGGCTGATTCAACGCGAACCTCTTGAACAAAGCACCCATCAAACTCCGATTGATTCGGGCGCCACCGACGATTGCCTTGATGGCCACCAACGTAGAGGCTATAATATGGTCATACAAGACCCAATGTTGTATGTCCGTAAAGGGTCAACCGAATCCAGCCGTTGGATCACCTCAAAGCCTTAGAGAAAAAATGCTCTGTACTCTATCCAACGTGTGCAATCGAAAGTGTTCTCTGTGTCTGTAGGGAATAGGATCATCAACCAGGAAAATGTATTTCAAGAAGAACTGCCCGAGCGAATACCAGTTCAAAAACCAAAACTTTCAACTTTGTGTCCTTGTATGTGGATGGGCAGCCCGACATCTTGTCTTGTGTGTCTTATTTCAATGAAGTATGTACAATAGATTGGCGTCGGGAGTGAGATTGGACCCGTGCTCGCGTGCGCAGACCAGCACTTATGACTGTTTCTGGGGGCCACCCTGACCCAGCTGATCATATCGATGAAACATAAGTAAACAATGTGTGGATCATAGCTTTACCGATCTTCGTGACAGGTTAAATAAGGAGAATTCCCACAAACGATGTCAAACGTTTGATTCAATTGTACTTGATCGATAGGAAGGGGAATGCCCAGGGATTATGACGTACACGTTAAACTATTTCGAACCGGTTTGAACAACCCGTTGTACTGAACATAGATCGCCAGCTGCTAGCACTACAAAAGCGAACTTTCTGGTTGGTTTCAACAGACACTGTCAACCCCCAGATGTTCACCAGTATGACCTGCTCGGAACGATTTATTTGCCTGGATAATTTACACCACCAGAAACGTGCACAGCGGCATCCATTTGTGGCTTGTTGTCGATTCTTTAAACTTACCAGGCAACCGAACCACGATCAGCACGTCATCCGTGGATCGTCACCACACCACCTCTTCGCACGTGTATTCTTTAATGGACGATGGCTGAATATTGAATGACGAACTGGACGCTTATATTTGTGACCGACGAATTAGCGTTCGAACCCATACAGGTCGATCCGACACTTCGAGTCATTAAGCCCATGGAGATCGATCTCGGCGTTGAGCAGCCCTCCCTTCCATCTTCCATTCCTATCCGATGGGGTCATAGCTCTCTAGATTTGTATCTAATACCGCTTATGCCGGTACTAGGGGCCGTGTGGTCATATCATCCAAGTTGCTACATGAATAGGTACAATAAAAGCGTACCTGAGATACAACACATATCAGGAATCGTTAGATTCTTTGTATGTGCTTTAGAATAGTTTAACCGGAAGACTATACTGTGAAGTCATGTGGCTCTGTCAGTATGTCGCCACCTCTTCCCACTTCCCTTATATGTGTTGTAATTTTTACCTGTATATGGCGAGATTCTGCTGGTGAACGTTTCGTCCCCGAGGCCCGCCCCCTGTACAGACCTTTTGGTCTTTGATATATGTTGACATTTGTGGGAAGTTGATGCTGGGTCGACATCGGGCCTTACAGACTAGTCTCTTGTGTTAAATGCCGTCATTTTCATTTGACGACGATACAGCTCACCAAATATCCAGTGTATGAGTTGTCACAATGAAACAGCTCACCAATTAGCAATATACGATTTGTCAGAGCATTTCCATCATAGCTCTCTAGATTTGTATCTAATACCGCTTATGCCGGTGCTAGGGGCCGTGTGGTCATATCATGTAAGTTGCCACATGAACAGGTACAATAAAAGCGTACCTGGGATACAACACATATCAGGAATCTTTAGATTCTTTGTGTGTGCTTTAGAATAGTTTAACCGGAAGACTATACTGTGAAGTCGTGTGGCTCTGTCAGTATTTCGGCACCTCTTCCCACTTCCCTTATATGTGTTGTAATGACGTACAACCGAGTTTGAACTGATGATACTACCCACGCCAGATAGCACTAGAAAGCGAGCCTTTTGGTCCATTTCATCAGACATTGTCAACCAATACGCCAAGATTTTCACTTGTACGACCTGCTCGAAGTGATCTACAATCTGCATCTCTTAAAACGCCATGAGCCTGTCAGTCATGGCGCCCTAATCAAGTATTATTGCACGCTCTATGGGCATAAATTTAACCACATGCACAATGTAATCAACGGTTACACCATGGGCTAGTGGCAAAGGAGGAACGTGATGAATGCAGACACTGGTTCAAAAACCTAGGTCAGTTGCAGCGACACCAACGCATATGTTATCCTGTGCCGCAGGCACGTTTATGGGCTGTAGAGCCCATGGGGGCCAGCATCGAAGCAGGGAGACCCCCCTGCCACGGTCTCAGGAGCCCATGAACCCCAGTGTCGGAAAGCCCACCCTTCCATCTTCCATCTAGTATACCAATACCATCTGCAGGGCGACGTTTAATCGCCTGAACAATGTAGGCTTCTAGGATTCTGTCAACCACGGCCCTGTTGCCCGGTATACCTCTACAATCTGTGCACAACCCTTTCAGCGCCTGGATAATTTATGCCGCCAAGAATGGCTACTCCATGAGACAGCGACGAATGTAAAGTTTGTGGCCACCGCTTTAAGCGGGCCAATCAATTACGACGCCATCAATGTGTACGGCATGGACGACGCCTGTATGCGCGTTCAGGGAGCCCGTCGAGGCCGGCATCGAATCAGAGGGACCATCTACCCCACAGGATGAGATGCATCCACCTTTTAACCAAGCTAAGGACGAACATCTGGATCCAATCATCCCACCCCACGGTATTGATGAGGGTCACTTCCAGGACGACAATTTGCACCTACCCAGTGAGGTCTTACCCGATGCCGACCCAGTGAGTGAGATGTTCCCGCGGCACTGGTCTACGATCTGGCGATGTTTTCATCGCCACCGCCTTCCTCTAGACCTCTACATTTCCGCCTCATCGATCTCGCCCGTTTACGCAGCTCTGTCCTCTAGTTTTGGGGGATCAAGCTGCTGCCTTTTACTAGAATGTATCCTTCGGATACATTCTACGCCAAAAAGAAAGGGAATAGCTGTGGCATTACCATCCGAGCGCCAACATCCACGTGTTCGACGAACCTTTACCATTACGGGTCGTGTCCCCGGGGTTAACATCTTGAATCTGTTGGCAGGGGCTCAGAAACAACGCCCCAATACCTAATGGACCGTGGAGATGGTGACCAATGTCACATTTTTCGTTACAAGCGTCTGGTCCGTCATTCATAATTCAGCCGTCGTCCATTAGAGGATATCCGCGTCCATAATCCAAAGACCTATTCCATATAACAGTATTAGCACCAAATTCAAAAAGACAATCATAGTATACATAAACATAGGCTTGTTTCCTGCAAGAGAGAAGCGGCCAACAGTTTTCAAAGATGCCGGCAAGACATCATGATGTTCCAAATATATCAAATCCGTATCGCTGATCAGTATTCTTAATCCATAATATTCGCTGTAAAGTCGTCACCTAAAGAATGATGTATCTCAGTCACGCTTTGATTGTGACTGTTCATATGAGTACCATGTGCATTTTGAAGTACATGGGTTCATACGGCCCCCTAGCCCCGGGTTAAGCGGAATTAGACACAAGTTACGAAACGTAACGCCATAGATCTTGAACGCTACGCTCGTATTTTGCTATCAGCATGCGATATGTAACGCCAAATTTGAGAAACTTTGAGTGGAGGCGCTTGGTGGAGTAGCCCTGTTTTTTTAGTTTCTGCACCAATGTTTTGTGTTGTTGATTAAAATCGTCACATGTAACACAGGATCTAGCAAATGCTACTAAGCGAGATATGTATACGCCATATGCAGGTCCCATTGGAATATTACTGTCCAGAAAGGGATAGTTAACGATGTCGAAATTGTAATCATCTCTTTTGTCATAAAGTTGACGAGAGAGAATGCCCGCTTCATTTTTATAGAGATATAGATCTAAATATGATGTGCATGTAGGGCTATCTGTAGTTTCCTTCAAATCCAGTGAAGGTGGATATATATCCTTCACTGCGTCATTTATATAGCGATTATCCACAGCGAGAAGATCGTCTATATAGCGTTTGGTGAATGAGAAGGAACGGGCTTTGAATGGATCGGTTTTTGAAAGCGCCTGCATATAGTCATATTCATAAGAGAACAGATACAGGTCAGCCAACAGGGGTGCACAATTAGTACCCATTGGAATACCTATATGCTGCTGATATATTGTGTTGCCAAATTTCACATAGATATTTTTAATGAGAAATTCAAGCAACTCTATAAACAAAGAAACATCCCATGAATGATATCTCTTGTATGTAATAGAGCTAAAGAATGCTTTATGGCTTCCGACATTAATATATCTACGATCAGTTTTCTTGAACACAGATACTATTAATGAACTTAGACGGTCAATAAGGTCCTGATGAGGGATTGTAGTATAGAGAGTCGAGAAATCCCATGTGGATACATGTCTGTACGGTATGTGACCTTTAGCATCAAGTTCTTCCGTAAGACATTTTGAGTTTTTCAATATCCACATACATTCAACGCCAGAGTTTTTAGAAATAATGGCGCAATACCTTTCCCAAAATGCTTTTACCTCCTGAAGGGCCCTTGTCAATAGGGTTGAAAGAAGCTTGCCTTGAAAGAAGCTGCGGACATGCCTACCCCTATTCACTCTCCATCTGGTGGGCATGTGGGTGACAACGGTCTCACGCTTTAGAGTACGGCATGGATGGGGTAGTGGTGTGATATTGGCGTCATGGTGCGCATGCGCAATCGAGGAGTAGTAGAAAAACTGCAGGCTCTTATGCTACCTATATACACCCAAACAATGGCCAATATGGGTGGGCATTCGAACCTGTGGCGTGGTACATGACTTTGGAGTGTTTGAGATGTAGGTACACAAGTTCGTGAATATGACCTCATCAGTGACGTCATTAGTAGTAGAGAAATCGCAGAGTCGCTCGAATTCGCATTCGGATAAAAAGTACACATCTTTTCATAAGCCCATAGGGGTGACTTGTAGCATGTGGACCATGGAGATGGATTTTGAACTTCGGCTGACGTAGGTCCGACGATATGTGCATGAGTACGCCGGTAGTAATAGAGAATGGGCATATGCGCGCATGCGTACGCGTGAGTAGTAGAGAAATTGGAAACATGTCATCAGTTCAGGTGGGGATCAGGATTTGGTCTTGATCTAGTGAAGTCATCGCTACCCCACAGCCCACACTGTGCAGATGCGGACCGTAGTGTATGCCTCTTGGAACGCTGCAAAAGTTTCACGCTCGTGTCACCGTTCCTTCTTGAGCACCACGAGCTTTGGTGTACACCAGACCATTTCATTGTGACAAAGCGTATCAGCCTTACCCCCGAGGACTTCCAATACGTGCATGTTAAGCGCGTCGAAATCATCGAAAACATCGAAGATGTGTGCAAGAATGACCCATCACAACCACCACCGACTGTTATTCGCCTGTGCCATCGGGCTCTCTCAGCGAGCATGAGCCCAGGACAAGCGGATTTGATCTACATGAGTGCCTTGTCTAAACACAGTGACGGCAACCGATATATATTGGTCTGCATCGATATTTTATCGAAATATACCTGGGTCCTACCCAGGAAAGGGAATGAATTGCATCAATGCATTGACGCAAATTTTCAAGACCAGGCACAATCCGTTGTACTTACAAACCGATGAAGGGGCAGAATTCCGCAACAGACCCTTTCAGCAGTTAATGAAAACCAAATAGTTGTTCTCCTTTCATTCCTATAACGAGACCAAGGCTTCTGTCTTCGAAAGGCCGGATTTACAAAAACATTTACATCGATGTGCTCCTGGTGCAATCGGGTCTATCACCGCAGTATTCAGCGCAACGAAGCCCGAGTCCGGGTCGTCTTATATCTCAGTCAATCTCTGCAATGTCCATCTCCATATAATTCCAGCCTGGCGAACAAGTGAGGAACAGTAAGGTCAAAGGCAATCTCGGAAAATCTTGCCTCCCCAACTGGAGCGATGAACACTTTGTCATCACACGTTGCCTATCGCCTGAACCCTCGGTGGATTAACTGCAGGATCTTCAAGGGGAACCATTAGAAGGTACATTTTGTGACATGGAGTTACAGCCAGTGATGAAATCGGTGCAAGACTACTGCACCGTGGAGCGGATTTGATAACCGAACGACACCGAGGCAAAATGTATAACTTCTTGAAGTGGCAAGGCTGGCCGAGTTCGTTTAATTCGTGAGTCTTTCAACCAGATGAAACGGATATAGAGACCCTCCACAGGAGTTTGATTTCAGTCTGTGTTCAGACATGGATAAAGGGTGACTTCCGCTGACACTCCAAACTCGAAAATGGCAAGTGGGCGATCACTGTCTTAGTCCTTTTGAGGTGTTCTTTGGTGATCTATTCTACAGCGTGACGACCGTCATATCGCTATTCAATCAACCTAGGACGACGAACATTTTACACGTGACGCTAACAACATTAACGCTATAAACCCTAACAACACTCACCGATTTGGTCACGCCCTACCCGACCGCCAGTCCCACACCAACCCTCTGGCCCCAACAGGTACACAGCCGTTCTCTCCGTGGACGCAGCCGCTCACGATACTACCGAATCTTACATCACAGACTCGCCGGGGTCACCATATCATCCGTTGGCCTGTACCAGATTTAGAGAGCTAGTTACCAGGTCAAAGTATGGAACGGCTATGAATCCCGGTGGCAAAATCCCTTCAACTGTCTCATTGCTGGGCCGGCGAGGACAGGCAAGACAGATTTTGTCCAGAAGCTCATTCGGCATGCCGATTGCATGATTATACCAACCATTACCCTGGTCGCGTGCTGTTCCAGGAAGCGGTAGGCGGCGTATGCGACGTCACCTTTGTGTGGAAGGGCTTCCCACCTTGACGGACTTGAAACCGGACACCTTGGTCGTCGTGCAAGATCTCATGGCGGAAACTGCTACTCGGGTTACCCAGCTCTTTACGAAAGGCAGTGCATCATCCATAGCTCAGCCTCATTAAAATCGTACAAAATTTGCTTAGTAAAAACAAGGATCATCTAGACATGCCCACTACCTTGTGGTGTTTAAAAAGACCAAAGACACCTCTCAGCTGACGTGCATGGTGAGACAAATGTACCCCTGTGGCATCCGGTTTGCTCGGGAAGCCTTCGAAGATGCGATCTCCCCACAGCACGGGTATATGCTTATCGTACTGAAACAAGTCTCTCCCGACCATCGCCAGCTGCTGACCTGAATCTTTTCCGGTGATACCCAATACGTGTACAGACTGAAAGAGTGAATGGACTTTAAAGGGAGGGGTGAGATATAAGAGCGTCATGTAAACACACTCAAAGCGGCTTTTCCGGTTTGGGTATGTCTCTATGTCTTATCGAATGTGATCGATGGCCACATTGTCGGCGATATCAATTACCCAGTGCTGCGCCTCTACCGAGTGCAAGGAGTATTTGGAGATCAAGCCGCACAAAGCTATATCTACCGGTCCGAGATACAGATGTCAGTACCATCCCCATCGATATAAGGGACAACACCGGAGAGCCGATAGCATTCCAAATTGGGTAAGTGGTAATCACACTTCATGCGCAATCTCCTGTGTATAATGGCTCGAAAGGATCCTTACCAGTGCGATGCACACTGCTATGTGGATTATTACACCCATAAGGCCAGGGTGGGTTTCCCGTCTCGTCGGGCACGCGCATCCAACGAGGACTCGGGCTGGGGAACGTGTTCATGAGCATTGTTAAAACCTTCATTACGCCCGTGACCCGCGGGGTGAAAGCCATCGGGGAACAAGTTGTTTATCGGTGTCCCCTTACGACAGGCACTCAAACGCCATAATAGCGGGAAGCGTCTTGGTCGTCAAAGAACAACTAGTCTTAAGAGAAAAACCCTGCACCACTCGATGACCTAGTAAACGACCGCGCACATCGAGGACCCGAGACATCTTTGTGTGAACATGGCCTTGATCCACCAACAGTGAATTTGATTCGGCCTACGCTGATCTAGCCCGTACGTACGTGAAAGCCAAGACTCGCCGACGGTGATACGGTTGGTCAGACGAGTCGCTGAATGCATCCTATGTTTCAGCATGTAGACATTTCGCTAAGCGAACTCATCAGTGACTCGACAAACACGTACCCCTGTAGTGCCTACATGAAGAGGCTGTTGTCATACGGCCGAGAAGACAAAATATCCTAGTTGACAGCGCCCTTGTTCTATCCGGACAGCCCGAGCATATGGGTTCGAGGAATAACGATGTCGGATGGGTAGAAACGCAGAGTTTAACAGCGACCAGTATAGCTCTGTCGATCTCATGGGCTGATTCAACGCGAACCTCTTGAACAAAGCACCCATCAAACTCCGATTGATTCGGGCGCCACCGACGATTGCCTTGATGGCCACCAACGTAGAGGCTATAATATGGGCATACAAGACGCAATGTTGTATGTCCATAAAGGGTCAACCGAATCCAGCCGTTGGATCACCTCAAAGCCTTAGAGAAAAAATGCTCTGTACTCTATCCAACGTGTGCAATCGAAAGTGTTCTCTGTGTCTGTAGGGAATAGGATCATCAACCAGGAAAATTTATTTCAAGAAGAACTGCCCGAGCGAATACCAGTTCAAAAACCAAAACTTTCAACTTTGTGTCCTTGTATGTGGATGGGCAGCCCGACATCTTGTCTTGTGTGTCTTATTTCAATGAAGTATGTACAATAGATTGGCGTCGGGAGTGAGATTGGACCCGTGCTCGCGTGCGCAGACCAGCACTTATGACTGTTTCTGGGGGCCACCCTGACCCAGCTGATCATATCGATGAAACATAAGTAAACAATGTGTGGATCATAGCTTCACCGATCTTCGTGACAGGTTAAATAAGGAGAATTCCCACAAACGATGTCAAACGTTTGATTCAATTGTACTTGATCGATAGGAAGGGGAATGCCCAGGGATTATTACGTACACGTTAAACTATTTCGAACCGGTTTGAACAACCCGTTGTACTGAACATAGATCGCCAGCTAGCACTACAAAAGCGAACTTTCTGGTTGGTTTCAACAGACACTGTCAACCCCCAGATGTTCACCAGTATGACCTGCTCGGAACGATTTATTTGCCTGGATAATTTACACCACCAGAAACGTGCACAGCGGCATCCATTTATGTTGTCGATTCTTTAAACTTACCAGGCAACCGAACCACGATCAGCACGTCATCCGTGGATCGTCACCACACCACCTCTTCGCACGTGTATTCTTTAATGGACGATGGCTGAATATTGAATGACGAACTGGACGCTTATATTTGTGACCGACGAATTAGCGTTCGAACCCATACAAGTCGATCCGACACTTCGAGTCATTAAGCCCATGGAGATCGATCTCGGCGTTGAGCAGCCCTCCCTTCCACCTTCCATTCCTATCCGATGGGGTCATAGCTCTCTAGATTTGTATCTAATACCGCTTATGCCGGTACTAGGGGCCGTGTGGTCATATCATCCAAGTTGCCACATGAATAGGTACAATAAAAGCGTACCTGAGATACAACACATATCAGGAATCGTTAGATTCTTTGTATGTGCTTTAGAATAGTTTAACCGGAAGACTATACTGTGAAGTCATGTGGCTCTGTCAGTATGTCGCCACCTCTTCACACTTCCCTTATATGTGTTGTAATTTTTACCTGTATATGGCGAGATTCTGCTGGTGAACGTTTCGTCCCCGAGGCCCGCCCCCTGTACAGACCTTTTGGTCTTTGATATATGTTAGCATTTGTGGGAAGTTGATGCTGGGTCGACATCGGGCCTTACAGACTAGTCTCTTGTGTTAAATGCCGTCATTTTCATTTGACGACGATACAGCTCACCAAATATCCAGTGTATGAGTTGTCACAATGAAACAGCTCACCAATTAGCAATATACGATTTGTCAGAGCATTTCCATCATAGCTCTCTAGATTTGTATCTAATACCGCTTATGCCGGTGCTAGGGGCCGTGTGGTCATATCATGTAAGTTGCCACATGAACAGGTACAATAAAAGCGTACCTGAGATACAACACATATCAGGAATCTTTAGATTCTTTGTGTGTGCTTTAGAATAGTTTAACCGGAAGACTATACTGTGAAGTCATGTGGCTCTGTCAGTATGTCGGCACCTCTTCCCACTTCCCTTATATGTGTTGTAATGACGTACAACCGAGTTTGAACTGATGATACTACCCACGCCAGATAGCACTAGAAAGCGAGCCTTTTGGTCCATTTCATCAGACACTGTCAACCAATACGCCAAGATTTTCACTTGTACGACCTGCTCGAAGTGATCTACAATCTGCATCTCTTAAAACGCCATGAGCCTGTCAGTCATGGCGCCCTAATCAAGTATTATTGCACGCTCTATGGGCATAAATTTAACCACATGCACAATGTAATCAACGGTTACACCATGGGCTAGTGGCAAAGGAGGAACGCGATGAATGCAGACACTGGTTCAAATTACAAGCGTCTAGTCCGTCATTCATAATCCAGCCGTCGTCCATTAGAGAATATCCGCGTCCATAATCCAAAGACCTATTCCATTTCCATATAACAGTATTAGCACCAAATTCAAAAAGACAAAAGTATACATAAACATAGGCTTGTTTCCTGCAAGAGAGAAGCGGTCAACAGTTTTCAATGATGCCGGCAAGACATCATGATGTTCCAAAATATCAAATCCGTATCGCTGATCAGTATTCTTAATCCATAATATTCGTTATAGAGTCGTCATCTAAAAATGATGTACCTCAGTCACGCTTTGATTGTGACTGTTCATATGAGTACCATGAGGATCTTGAAGTACATGGGTTCATACGGCCCCTAGCCCCGGGTTAAGCGGAATTAGACACAAGTTACGAAACGTAGCGCCATAGATCTTGCACGCTACGTTCGTATTTTGCTATCAGCATGCGATATGTATCGCCAAATTTGAGAAACTTTGAGTGGAGGCGCTTGGTAGAATAGCCCTGTTTTATAAGTTTCTGCAACAGTGTTTTGTGACGTTGATTAAAATCATCACATTTAACACAGGATCTAGCAAATGCTACTAAGCGAGATATGTATACGCCATATGCAGGTACCACTGGAATATTACTATCCAGAAAGGGATAGTTTACGATGTCGAAATTGTAATCATCTCTTTTGTCATAAAGTCGACGAGAGAGAATGCCCGCTTCATATTTATAGAGGTAGAGATCTAAATAAGATGTGCCTGTAGGGCTATCTGTAGTTTCCTTCAAATCCAGTGAAGGTGGATATATATCCTTCACTGCGTCATTTATATAGCGATTATCCACAGCGAGAAGATCGTCTATATAGCGTTTGGTGAATGAGAAGGAACGGGCTTTGAATGGATCGGTTTTTGAAAGCGCCTGCATATAGTCATATTCATAAGAGAACAGATACAGGTCAGCCTAGGTCAGTTGCAGCGACACCAACGCATATGTTATCCTGTGCCGCAGGCACGTTTATGGGCTGTAGAGCCCATGGGGGCCAGCATCGAAGCAGGGAGACCCCCCTGCCACGGTCTCAGGAGCCCATGAACCCCAGTGTCGGAAAGCCCACCCTTCCATCTTCCATCTAGTATACCAATACCATCTGCAGGGCGACGTTTAATCGCCTGAACAATGTAGGCTTCTAGGATTCTGTCAACCACGGCCCTGTTGCCCGGTATACCTCTACAATCTGTGCACAACCCTTTCAGCGCCTGGATAATTTATGCCGCCAAGAATGGCTACTCCATGAGACAGCGACGAATGTAAAGTTTGTGGCCACCGCTTTAAGCGGGTCAATCAATTACGACGCCATCAATGTGTACGGCATGGACGACGCCTGTATGCGCGTTCAGGGAGCCCGTCGAGGCCAGCATCGAATCAGAGGGACCATCTACCCCACAGGATGAGATGCATCCACCTTTTAACCAAGCTAAGGACGAACATCTGGATCCAATCATCCCACCCCACGGTTTTGATGAGGGTCACTTCCAGGACGACAATTTGCACCTACCCAGTGAGGTCTTACCCGATGCCGACCCAGTGAGTGAGATGTACCCGCGGCACTGGTCTACGATCTGGCGATGTTTTCATCGCCACCGCCTTCCTCTAGACCTCTACATTTCCGCCTCATCGATCTCCCCCGTTTACGCAGCTCTTTCCCCTAGTTTTGGGGGATCAAGCTGCTGCCTTTTACTAGAATGTATCCTTCGGGTACATTCTACGCCAAAAAGAAAGGGAATTGCTGTGGCATTACCATCCGAGCGCCAACATCCACGTGTTCGACGAACCTTTACCATTACGGGTCGTGTCCGCGGGGTTAACATATTGAATCTGTTGGCAGGGGCTCAGAAACAACGCCCCAATATCTAATGGACCGTGGAGATGGTGACCAATGTCACATTTTTCGTTACAAGCGTCTGGTCCGTCATTCATAATTCAGCCGTCGTCCATTAGAGGATATCCGCGTCCATAATCCAAAGACCTATTCCATATAACAGTATTAGCACCAAATTCAAAAAGACAATCATAGTATACATAAACATAGGCTTGTTTCCTGCAAGAGAGAAGCGGCCAACAGTTTTCAAAGATGCCGGAAAGACATCATGATGTTCCAAATATATCAAATCCGTATCGCTGATCAGTATTCTTAATCCATAATATTCGCTGTAAAGTCGTCACCTAAAGAATGATGTATCTCAGTCACGCTTTGATTGTGACTGTTCATATGAGTACCATGTGCATTTTGAAGTACATGGGTTCATACGGCCCCCTAGCCCCGGGTTAAGCGGAATTAGACACAAGTTACGAAACGTAACGCCATAGATCTTGAACGCTACGCTCGTATTTTGCTATCAGCATGCGATATGTATCGCCAAATTTGAGAAACTTTGAGTGGAGGCGCTTGGTGGAGTAGCCCTGTTTTTTGAGTTTCTGCACCAATGTTTTGTGTTGTTGATTAAAATCGTCACATGTAACACAGGATCTAGCAAATGCTACTAAGCGAGATATGTATACGCCATATGCAGGTCTCATTGGAATATTACTGTCCAGAAAGGGATAGTTAACGATGTCGAAATTGTAATCATCTCTTTTGTCATAAAGTTGACGAGAGAGAATGCCCGATTCATTTTTATAGAGATATAGATCTAAATATGATGTGCATGTAGGGCTATCTGTAGTTTCCTTCAAATCCAGTGAAGGTGGATATATATCCTTCACTGCGTCATTTATATAGCGATTATCCACAGCGAGAAGATCGTCTATATAGCGTTTGGTGAATGAGAAGGAACGGGCTTTGAATGGATCGGTTTTTGAAAGCGCCTGCATATAGTCATATTCATAAGAGAACAGATACAGGTCAGCCAACAGGGGTGCACAATTAGTACCCATTGGAATACCTATATGCTGCTGATATATTGTGTTGCCAAATTTCACATAGATATTTTTAATGAGAAATTCAAGCAACTCTATAAACAAAGAAACATCCCATGAATGATATCTCTTGTATGTAATAGAGCTAAAGAATGCTTTATGGCTTCCGACATTAATATATCTACGATCAGTTTTCTTGAACACAGATACTATTAATGAACTTAGACGGTCAATAAGGTCCTGATGAGGGATTGTAGTATAGAAAGTCGAGAAATCCCATGTGGATACATGTCTGTACGGTATGTGACCTTTAGCATCAAGTTCTTCCGTAAGACATTTTGAGTTTTTCAATATCCACATACATTCAACGCCAGAGTTTTTAGAAATAATGGCGCAATACCTTTTCCAAAATGCTTTTACCTCCTGAAGGGCCCTCGTCAATAGGGTTGAAAGAAGCTTGCCTTGAAAGAAGCTGCGGACATGCCTACCCCTATTCACTCTCCATCTGGTGGGCATGTGGGAGATAACGGTCTCACGCTTTAGAGTACGGCATGGATGGGGTAGTGGTGTGATATTGGCGTCATGGTGCGCATGCGCAATCGAGGAGTAGTAGAAAAACTGCAGGCTCTTATGCTACCTATATACACCTAAACAATGGCTAATATGGGTGGGCATTCGAACCTGTGGCGTGGTACATGACTTTGGAGTGTTTGAGATGTAGGTATACAAGTTCGTGAATATGACCTCATCAGTGACGTCATTAGTAGTAGAGAAATCGCAGAGTCGCTCGAATTCGCATTCGGATAAAAAGTACATAGGGGTGACTTGTAGCATGTGGACCATGGAGATGGATTTTGAACTTCGGCTGACGTAGGTCCGATGATATGCGCATGAGTACGCCGGTAGTAATAGAGAATGGGCATATGCGCGCATGCGTACGCGTGAGTAGTAGAGAAATTGGAAACATGTCATCAGTTCAGGTGGGGATCAGGATTTGGTCTTGAACTAGTGAAGTCATCGCTACCCACAGCCCACACTGTGCAGATGCGGACCGTAGTGTATGCCTCTTGGAACGCTGCAAAAGTTTCACGCTCGTGTCACCCGTTCCTTCTTGAGCACCACGAGCTTTGGTGTACACCAGACCATTTCATTGTGACAAAGCGTATCAGCCTTACCCCCGAGGACTTCCAATACGTGCATGTTAAGCGCGTCGAAATCATCGAAAACATCGAAGATGTGTGCAAGAATGACCCATCACAACCACCACCGACTGTCATTCGCCTGTGCCATCGGGCTCTCTCAGCGAGCATGAACAGCCCAGGACAAGCGGATTTGATCTACATGAGTGCCTTGTCTAAACACAGTGACGGCAACCGATATATATTGGTCTGCATCGATATTTTATCGAAATATACCTGGGTCCTACCCAGGAAAGGGAATGAATTGCATCAATGCATTCACGCAAATTTTCAAGACCAGGCACAATCCGTTGTACTTACAAACCGATGAAGGGGCAGAATTCCGCAACAGACCCTTTCAGCAGTTAATGAAAACCAAATAGTTGTTCTCCTTTCATTCCTATAACGAGACCAAGGCTTCTGTCTTCGAAAGGCCGGATTTACAAAAACATTTACATCGATGTGCTCCTGGTGCAATCGGGTCTATCACCGCAGTATTCAGCGCAACGAAGCCCGAGTCCGGGTCGTCTTATATCTCAGTCAATCTCTGCAATGCCCATCTCCATATAATTCCAGCCTGGCGAACAAGTGAGGAACAGTAAGGTCAAAGGCAATCTCGGAAAATCTTGCCTCCCCAACTGGAGCGATGAACACTTTGTCATCACACGTTGCCTATCGCCTGAACCCTCGGTGGATTAACTGCAGGATCTTCAAGGGGAACCATTAGAAGGTACATTTTGTGACATGGAGTTACAGCCAGTGATGAAATCGGTGCAAGACTACTGCACCGTGGAACGGATTTGATAACCGAACGACACCGAGGCAAAATGTATAACTTCTTGAAGTGGCAAGGCTGGCCGAGTTCGTTTAATTCGTGAGTCTTTCAACCAGATGAAACGGATATAGAGACTCTCCACAGGAGTTTGATTTCAGTCTGTGTTCAGACATGGATAAAGGGTGACTTCCGCTGACACTCCAAACTCGAAAATGGCAAGTGGGTGATCACTGTCTTAGTCCTTTTGAGGTGTTCTTTGGTGATCTATTCTACAGCGTGACGACCGTCATATCGCTATTCAATCAACCTAGGACGACGAACTTTTTACACGTGACGCTAACAACATTAACGCTATAAACCCTAACAACACTCACCGATTTGGTCACGCCCTACCCGACCGCCAGTCCCACACCAACCCTCTGGCCCCAACAGGTACACAGCCGTTCTCTCCGTGGACGCAGCCGCTCACGATACGACCGAATCTTACATCACAGACTCGCCGGGGTCACCATATCATCCGTTGGCCTGTACCAGATTTAGAGAGCTAGTTACCAGGTCAAAGTATGGAACGGCTATGAATCCCGGTGGCAAAATCCCTTCAACTGTCTCATTGCAGGGCCGGCGAGGACAGGCAAGACAGATTTTGTCCAGAAGCTCATTCGGCATGCCGATTGCATGATTATACCAACCATTACCCTGGTCGCGTGCTGTTCCAGGAAGCGGTAGGCGGCGTATGCGACGTCACCTTTGTGTGGAAGGGCTTCCCACCTTGACGGACTTGAAACCGGACACCTTGGTCGTCGTGCAAGATCTCATGGCGGAAACTGCTACTCGGGTTACCCAGCTCTTTACTAAAGGCAGTGCATCATCCATGGCTCAGCCTCATTAAAATCGTACAAAATTTGCTTAGTAAAAACAAGGATCATCTAGACATGCCCACTACCTTGTGGTGTTTAAAAAGACCAAAGACACCTCTCAGCTGACGTGCATGGTGAGACAAATGTACCCCTGTGGCATCCGGTTTGCTCGGGAAGCCTTCGAAGATGCGATCTCCCCACAGCACGGGTATATGCTTATCGTACTGAAACAAGTCTCTCCCGACCATCGCCAGCTGCTGACCTGAATCTTTCGCGGTGATACCCAATACGTGTACAGACTGAAAGAGTGAATGGACTTTAAAGGGAGGGGTGAGATATAAGAGCGTCATGTAAACACACTCAAAGCGGCTTTTCCGGTTTGGGTATGTCTCTATGTCTTTTCGAATGTGATCGATGGCCACATTATTGCGATATCAATTCCCCAGTGCTGCGCCTCTACCGAGTGCAAGGCGTATTTGGAGATCAAGCCACACAAAGCTATATCTACAGGTCCGAGATACAGATGTCAGTACCATCCCCATCGATATAAGGGACAACACCGGACAGCCGATAGCATTCCAAATTGGGTAAGTGGTAATCACACTTCATGCGCAATCTCCTGTGTATAATGGCTCGAAAGGATCCTTACCAGTGCGATGCACACTGCTATGTGGATTATTACACCCATAAGGCCAGGGTGGGTTTCCCGTCTCGTCGGGCACGCGCATCCAACGAGGACTCGGGCTGGGGAACGTGTTCATGAGCATTGTTAAAACCTTCATTACGCCCGTGACCCGCGGGGTGAAAGCCTTCGGGAAACAAGTTGTTTATCGGTGTCCCCTTACGAGAGGCACTCAAACGCCATAATAGCGGGAAGCGTCTTGGTCGTCAAAGAACAACTAGTCTTAAGAGAAAAACCCTGCACCACTCGATGACCTAGTAAACGACCGCGCACATCGAGGACCCGAGACATCTTTGTGTGAACATGGCCTTGATCCACCAACAGTGAATTTGATTCGGCCTACGCTGATCTAGCCCGTACGTACGTGAAAGCCAAGACTCGCCGACGGTGATACGGTTGGTCAGACGAGTCTCTGAATGCATCCTATGTTTCAGCATGTAGACATTTCGCTAAGCGAACTCATCAGTGACTCGACAAACACGCACCCCTGTAGTGCCTACATGAAGAGGCTGTTGTCATACGGCCGAGAAGACAAAATATCCTAGTTGACAGCGCCCTTGTTCTATCCGGACACCCCGAGCATATGGGTTCGAGGAATAACGATGTCGGATGGGTAGAAACGCAGAGTTTAACAGTGACCAGTATAGCTCTGTCGATCTCATGGGCTGATTCAACGCGAACCTCTTGAACAAAGCACCCATCAAACTCCGATTGATTCGGGCGCCACCGACGATTGCCTTGATGGCCACCAACGTAGAGGCTATAATATGGTCATACAAGACGCAATGTTGTATGTCCGTAAAGGGTCAACCGAATCCAGCCGTTGGATCACCTCAAAGCCTTAGATAAAAAATGCTCTGTACTCTATCCAACGTGTGCAATCGAAAGTGTTCTCTGTGTCTGTAGGGAATAGGATCATCAACCAGGAAAATTTATTTCAAGAAGAACTGCCCGAGCGAATACCAGTTCAAAAACCAAAACTTTCAACTTTGTGTCCTTGTATGTGGATGGGCAGCCCGACATCTTGTCTTGTGTGTCTTATTTCAATGAAGTATGTACAATAGATTGGCGTCGGGAGTGAGACTGGACCCGTGCTCGCGTGCGCAGACCAGCACTTATGACTGTTTCTGGGGGCCACCCTGACCCAGCTGATCATATCGATGAAACATAAGTAAACAATGTGTGGATCATAGCTTCACCGATCTTCGTGACAGGTTAAATAAGGAGAATTCCCACAAACGATGTCAAACGTTTGATTCAATTGTACTTGATCGATAGGAAGGGGAATGCCCAGGGATTATGACGTACACGTTAAACTATTTCGAACCGGTTTGAACAACCCGTTGTACTGAACATAGATCGCCAGCTAGCACTACAAAAGCGAACTTTCTGGTTGGTTTCAACAGACACTGTCAACCCCCAGATGTTCACCAGTATGACCTGCTCGGAACGATTTATTTGCCTGGATAATTTACACCACCAGAAACGTGCACAGAGGCATCCATTTGTGGCTTGTTGTCGATTCTTTAAACTTACCAGGCAACCGAACCACGATCAGCACGTCATCCGTGGATCGTCACCACACCACCTCTTCGCACGTGTATTCTTTAATGGACGATGGCTGAATATTGAATGACGAACTGGACGCTTATATTTGTGACCGACGAATTAGCCTTCGAACCCATACAGGTCGATCCGACACTTCGAGTCATTAAGCCCACGGAGATCGATCTCGGCGTTGAGCAGCCCTCCCTTCCACCTTCCATTCCTATCCGATGGGGTCATAGCTCTCTAGATTTGTATCTAATACCGCTTATGCCGGTACTAGGGGCCGTGTGGTCATATCATCCAAGTTGCCACATGAATAGGTACAATAAAAGCGTACCTGAGATACAACACATATCAGGAATCGTTAGATTCTTTGTATGTGCTTTAGAATAGCTTAACCGGAAGACTATACCGTGAAGTCATGTGGCTCTGTCAGTATGTCGCCACCTCTTCCCACTTCCCTTATATGTGTTGTAGTTTTTACCTGTATATGGCGAGATTCTGCTGGTGAACGTTTCGTCCCCGAGGCCCGCCCCCTGTACAGACCTTTTGATCTTTGATATATGTTGGCATTTGTGGGAAGTTGATGCTGGGTCGACATCGGGCCTTACAGACTAGTCTCTTGTGTTAAATGCCGTCATTTTCATTTGACGACGATACAGCTCACCAAATATCCAGTCTATGAGTTGTCACAATGAAACAGCTCACCAATTAGCAATATACGATTTGTCAGAGCATTTCCATCATACATGTAGCTCTCTAGATTTGTATCTAATACCGCTTATGCCGGTGCTAGGGGCCGTGTGGTCATATCATGTAAGTTGCCACATGAACAGGTACAATAAAAGCGTACCTGGGATACAACACATATCAGGAATCTTTAGATTCTTTGTGTGTGCTTTAGAATAGTTTAACCGGAAGACTATTCTGTGAAGTCATGTGGCTCTGTCAGTATGTCGGCACCTCTTCCCACTTCCCTTATATGTGTTGTAATGACGTACAACCGAGTTTGAACTGATGATACTACCCACGCCAGATAGCAGTAGAAAGCGAGCCTTTTGGTCCATTTCATCAGACACTGTCAACCAATACGCCAAGATTTTCACTTGTACGACCTGTTCGAAGTGATCTACAATCTGCATCTCATAAAACGTCATGAGCCTGTCAGTCATGGCGCCCTAATCAAGTATTATTGCACGCTCTATGGGCATAAATTTAACCACATGCACAATGTAATCAACGGTTACACCATGGGCCAGTGGCAAAGGAGGAACGTGATGAATGCAGACACTGGTTCAAAAACCTAGGTCAGTTGCAGCGACACCAACGCATATGTTATCCTGTGCCGTAGGCACGTTTATGGGCTGTAGAGCCCATGGGGGCCAGCATCGAAGCAGGGAGACCCCCCTGCCACGGTCTCAGGAGCCCATGAAACCCAGTGTCGGAAAGCCCACCCTTCCATCTTCCATCTAGTATACCAATACCATCTGCAGGGCGACGTTTAATCGCCTGAACAATGTAGGCTTCTAGGATTCTGTCAACCACGGCCCTGTTGCCCGGTATACCTCTACAATCTGTGCACAACCCTTTCAGCGCCTGGATAATTTATGCCGCCAAGAATGGCTACTCCATGAGACAGCGACGAATGTGAAGTTTGTGGTCACCGCTTTAACTCTTTCCCCCATATAAGCGGGTTTTGACGACTTGTGTAGATCCCAATGTAAGCGTGTTTTGACGAGTGTTCGCCTAACCCATGAAGACGGGTTTTGACGAGTGACTTGAGTTCCCATGTGGTGGGTTATTCTTGCAATTTTTCGCGTTTACTTTGACTAAAACCTAATTAAAACTATACATTTTCAGAAAGCCAAAATTTCAATAAATCTGACTATATGTACTGCTGGTATGTTTTATGGTAAGGGTAAAATGAAATCAGGAGAGAAACAGAAATAATCGATGGAAAACGCGCAATTTGACAACAAATTTGTTTCGTGTGCTCCAAGACAAACGTTCGAAAAATAGTAAAATCTGCTTCCAAATTCCTGAATATTTCACGTAACGCGAGCATAAACTACCAAAGTATCTAACCTTGATGACTAACTCGTCAAATCTGCCCATCTGAGTTTATTATAAACATTTCCCGGGACCTGTTGATCTCCCGTTTTAAAATTTATCCGCCATTCTTTGGCCCCGCTGTGTTTCGTGGCGGTTTCGTGGACCCGTGGCCATGGCGACCACGCGCAAAAACCCGACTGTCCAATCACGCCGGGCCTCTGAAAAGGTCGCTCAAGGTCACTCAACCATGGGCCAATGAGTGATGCTGTTTTACTTCACCTTGTTACCAGCCTTCGTTCTCCTTTAGGGAAGTACATGGGATTTTTCAGTTATAGCTCGTTCTATACCTGCCATCTCATGATGTAACTGCGAAATCCCGAATGTACGGAAAATAAGCTTTACAATGGTATACGATAATACAGGAATTGCTGCAGAACAACAACAACAGAACGCTGCAAAACGCAGCTAAAATGCGACAATTTCTTCGCTTTTTCGTGATTTCCAACAGATGGAAAGCAAACACAAAACATTTTTTCGCAAGATTACTTATTTTTAGATTAAACGTTGCTGATATTGATATAAAACGTGAACAAATTACGTAGAATGGGCCTGTGGGAGACCATTGGTAAATATTTTTCCACATGACATGGGACATAAAACGGGATATTTTACATCGCTGGAAACGTGTGAAAATTGAAATCAGTCCATGGGTTAAAGATCTACGCCATTACAAATCTGTTATGGGTCACAGAGAGAAAATTCCCCACAAGTCTATGGGGGAAAGAGTTAAGCGGGTCAATCAATTACGACGCCATCAATGTGTACGGCATGGACGACGCCTGTATGCACGTTTAGGGAGCCCGTCGAGGCCAGCATCGAATCAGAGGGACCATCTACCCCACAGGATGAGATGCATCCACATTTTAACCAAGCTAAGGACGAACATCTGGATCCAATCATCCCACCCCACGGTATTGATGAGGGTCACTTCCAGGACGACAATTTGCACCTACCCAGTGAGGTCTTACCCAATGCCGATCCAGTGAGTGAGATGTACCCGCGGCACTGGTCTACGATCTGGCGATGTTTTCATCGCCACCGCCTTCCTCTAGACCTCTACATTTCCGCCTCATCGATCTCGCCCGTTTACGCAGCTCTTTCCCCTAGTTTTGGGGGATCAAGCTGCTGCCTTTTACAAGAATGTATCCTTCGGGTACATTCTACGCCAAAAAGAAAGAGAATAGCTGTGGCATTACCATCCGAGCGCCAACATCCACGTGTTCGACGAACCTTTACCATTACGGGTCGTGTCCCCGGGATTAACATCTTGAATCGGTTGGCAGGGGCTCAGAAACAACGCCACAATACCTAATGGACCGTGGAGATGGTGACCAATGTCACATTTTTCGTTACAAGCGTCTGGTCCGTCATTCATAATTCAGCCGTCGTCCATTAAAGGATATCCGCGTCCATAATCCAAAGACCTATTCCATATAACAGTATTAGCACCAAATTCAAAAAGACAATCATAGTATACATAAACATAGGCTTGTTTCCTGCAAGAGAGAAGCGGCCAACAGTTTTCAAAGATGCCGGCAAGACATCATGATGTTCCAAATATATCAAATCCGTATCGCTGATCAGTATTCTTAATCCATAATATTCGCTGTAAAGTCGTCACGTAAAAAATGATGTATCTCAGTCACGCTTTGATTGTGACTGTTCATATGAGTACCATGTGTATTTTGAAGTACATGGGTTCATACGGCCCCCTAGCCCCGGGTTAAGCGGAATTAGACACAAGTTACGAAACGTAACGCCATAGATCTTGCACGCTACGCTCGTATTTTGCTATCAGCATGCGATATGTATCGCCAAATTTGAGAAACTTTGAGTGGAGGCGCTTGGTGGAGTAGCCATGTTTTATAAGTTTCTGCAACAATGTTTTGTGACGTTGATTAAAATCGTCCCATTTAACACAGGATCTAGCAAATGCTACTAGGCGTGATATGTATACGCCATATGCAGGTCCCACTGGAATATTACTGTCCAGAAAGGGATAGTTTACGATGTCGAAATTGTAATCATCTCTTTTGTCATAAGTCGACGAGAGAGAATGCCCGCTTCATTTTTATAGAGATATAGATCTAAATATGATGTGCCTGTGGGGTTATCTGTAGTTTCCTTCAAATCCAGTGAAGGTGGATATATATCCTTCACTGCGTCATTTATATAGCGATTATCCACCGCGAGAAGATCGTCTATATAGCGTTTGGTGAATGAGAAGGAACGGGCTTTGAATGGATCGGTTTTTGAAAGCGCCTGCATATAGTCATATTCACAAGAGAACAGATATAGGTCAGCCAATACGGAAAATAGTTTACCAAACTGGCAGACCAGACCCTCCATTGATGATAACGACAGAAGAGGCCTCTAACGCAATGGCTGCTAGTTGACCGAACATAATCAGAGCGGCTCACTAGAATAGGTATTATGGGAAATTGGGGATAATAAAATGGGGGTCATGCATTCCTGTGCTGTTGTTGTTGTTAATGTTGTTGTTGATGTCTCATTCAACCCACTTTGGAACGTATAGGGCTGTACTTTTACTCATCCGATTGCGCATTCGAGCGATTCTGTGTTCCCACACTACAGACACTCCAAGGTAATGTACCACACCATAGGTCCACATGCACAATACTTATGTGCCAGTGAAAAGAGGCATGTAGCTAGGCATGTCACCCGTTCGCATCCGAACCTGAGGTTTAGTCCTCGGCTGGGCATGCGCACCATGAGGCCAACGTCACACCGCCGCCCCTCCCCCCAGTCGTCCTACACAGCATGAGATTTTTATCTACCAAATACCCACCCATATGAGGCAGTTTATAGGGGTATAGGTAGACAGGAACTCAGTGCTCAGCGTTTCTGTGGTTCTCTATTGTGGGTGAAGTCCCCCCAGTGGCCATTCCCAAATTTCAATATCCACATGCACGCCCCTGTGGGCCAGTGTGTATGGTATATAGATACGCATATCCCCAGTGCGCTTCCGAACAAGTTCTTTCTCTACTACTGCATGCACAATATGACGTCACATCAAGATCAGTTTTCTTCTACACCACGACAGCTTTCTACACGACACCAAGCACGTCACATTTTGACCAAGGATGGTCCACAGATTGTCCAAAACCTCCCATGTACCATCTTTCTCTACTACTCCCCGACTGCGCATGCGCAACATGATGTCACACAATTGACAGGTCTGCAGTCATATTCTATGCAAAAAGACCACAATACGATACCACGCATGCCACATTTGGACCCAGGATACCCCAAAGATCGCCAATGCAATGCCATGCCCATGACAGCGCTTCTCTGTTACTGATGACGTCGTACATGATGTCACAGTTCCGTGACCACTTCTTTGGATTCATTCCAGAATCCACCCCCTAGGTCCCAGGTCCACCACTCACATCCTAGGTCAAAGGTCAAAGGTTACTGCTCATCTATGCCTCATTTCCCATCGCCCCAAACGCCCGGAGGTTTACCCTTCATATACTACTCAGTCGGTTCTCAATCACTAACACACACCACTCTCCATATCACGAGACAAAAAAAACTTGAAGAGTTATATTTTTAGCGAGTCCGGGAAGAGAAATATTACAGCAGCCACGTTCGCGATCTAAGCAAATTCAAATATAGCGAGGATCATGTAGAGAATTTAATTTTCCAAATCAAGTTTCCAAAAGATACTGCCAGATTTTGCAGTCCAAGCACAACTAGTTAAATCTGATCGTAAAGGCAAACGTAAGGAAGTAGTGGAAGTGAACTTTGACCATGGAACTTGGATCTTGTGGTGGCCCTTAGATAGTGAATTTTATCCATGTCAACTTGGAATGATCCAAAGAAGACTAGATGTTGTCACATGTGATGTCAAGAGTAGTAAAGAAGGCGCGGGAATGGATAGGAAAGGACTGGGTGTGTAATTGCGAATTGTGACATCATGGTGCGCATGCACATGCTGTGTGTAGTAGAGAAAGGGCAGAGACATATGGGAGTATTTGAGGAAATACGAGCCATTCGTGATCCGATTGTGACGTGGATGGTATATTGAAGCGTTTTTTTGTGTTAATTCGACTGTGACGTTATTGTGCGCATGCGTAGTAGAGAAGTAGTAGAGAAGGGGCATGTTCGAATGCGCATGGGAGTTTGGGCGATATATGGGCTTCCATGGCCAATTGAAGCGTGCATAGTATCGTATTGAAGCTCTCGTAGTGTAGCATTCATACGATGTCCTGGCCATGTTTTGGCTGTGAAGTCATGGTGCGCAGGTGCAGTGGAGTGGTGGTAGAGAACGGGCATGTTCGGATGCGCGTGTTTGAAGGATCTGTGGGAGATATTGGTCGAGCATGGTGTCGTGTTGAAGCTCTCGGGGTCTAGAATACGTCAGGTGTAGGGACGTTGAACTCTGCTGTGGTAATGTGCATGAGCATGTGCAAGTCAACAGAAGAGAAACCCGCATGTTCAGATTCATAATAGGGAGATGCCTATATATACACTTATACACTAGACAATGGGGATGGACGTGTGGAACTTGGAGATGCATGTGAACGCTTGGGTGACTCCAGGGAAGACTATTCACAGAAATTTTGTCATCTGTGACGTCATCATTAGTAGAGAAGGCGCAGAGTCGCTCAAAAGCGCACTCGGATAGATCAACCGTACATTCATATACACTGGCCCATAGAGGTGAGCATGGTTGTACGTAGATATGGTCGGATGCGGGAACCAACGGGTCTGAATTTGTTCATGATGTGGTAGAGTTCCACCAAACGAATATCCTGGACTCGTCGAAGAGAAAGTGCACTCTGTTGTGGGGGCGTTTAACGATAGGTGGATCATATGTGGTCCATATTTGCCGTGCGTAGTGTACAATAAGACTGAGGTACTATCCACGTTGACCAGTGACATCATTGTGTGAATGCGCAGTCGAGTAGTATCAGGGAATGAATATTTTCTGATGCACATGGGCGTGCTGGGGCGACATACATGACCCATCGCGGGTCCAACTGTGTCGTACGGGCGAATTGTAGCATGGTTCTATTGAAGCTCTCGTCGTTGTGAACAGTGTCATGACCTTCCTTGAGTGAGTGAGTGAGTGAGTGAGTGAGAGCGATCGAGCACACACACGCACACACATACACGCCCTCTTCCACACACAAATACGCACACACACGCATACCTAACGCCTAATTTCTTAACAGGTGCCGAGGACGGCTTTCTTGTGAAGTCATATGACTGTTTTTAGTGGCCAGATGTCAATTTTTCTCGCCTCTCACTAATTTAACGCCTTGAAACAATCAGGTGATGGAAAGGGAGATCAACAATAAACACATTTCACTAGCTCCTCCATTCGATCACACCCAAGCTGGGCTAGCCGCGTTGGGTGTGTTTACATAACATGATGGTGTTTATTGTCCATGCTTCAGACACATCGTCGGCTAGGTTCGGTCTTATCCAATCAGAACACGCCAATTGAGAGACTACCCTTGTCAAGCTCTTCTTTGGCCATGTTCGCTCTTGTCCAGAAAGGGATAGTTTATGCCGAAATTGTCATCGACCGTCTTTTCTCGTAAATTCGACGAGAGAAGATCCGCTTCATTCTTATAGAGATTTTGGTATAAATATGTTATGCCGTTAGGGCTATCTATAGTTTCCTTCAAATCCATTGAAGGTTGTTTTATAGCCTTCACTGTCTCATTTATATGGCGATTATCCACAGCGAGAAGATCGTCTATGTAGCGTTTGGTGGATGAGCGTTGAAATGATATGTTTTTGAAAGCGCCTGCATATAGCCGTATTCATAAGAGACGGGGTGCACTATTGGTATCCATTGGTATACCTATATGCTGTTGATATCTCGTGTTGCTACATTTCATATAGATATTATTAATGAGAAATTCAAGCATCTCAAACATGAATGGCATTAATATAACGGCGATCAGTTGTTGTTTTTTTCTTTAACACCTATATTGTTAATGAACTAAGAGGACCACTGAGGTCCTGATGAGGGATTGTATTATAGAGAGCCGAGAAATCCCATGTGGATATATGTCTGTTCGGTATGTGTCCTTTCGCATCAAGTTCTTTTGTAAGGTGTTGTGAGTTTTTGTAATATCCAATTACATTCAACACCAGAGTTTTTAGAAATAGTGGTGTAATATCTTTCCCAAAATGTTCGTTCTTCTTGAAGGGCCCTCATCAATACGGTTGAAAGAAGCTTGTTGATGCAGCGTCTAGAAGCAGCTATGAATCTAGCTTTGTATGGTGTTTTATGCATTTTGGGATATCTTCATGAGTAGTTGGGAGACAAATACCATTGCTTGAAAAACTTTTTGTGGATGTTAAATAAATCTTCCGCTGTAAATGCAGTTTGGGAGTAAGTAGACGTATTCAATGATGGTGAAAACAGCTGTTTTCGCATTTTGACCGCACTTCACAGAGCCTCTGTGGGAGGTAACTCTATATCCACTTCTAAGTGGCGCTTGGATTTCATGATGGCTCGGCGAGTAGGATCGCCCTTCATTTCAAGCGGTCACCATAGATCACCATGATGTTAACCTCCGCCAAAGCACTCCCGAATCGATGAAGATTATGGACGTGAGGTCCCTGTGCGTACAAGTCCGAGTCCTCGTCACATTGGTTCAAACAAGAAGATGATCTCTCCTTCCAAGAGTATCAGCAGTGAGATTCTTCGGATGTTAAGATCAATATGGCTGTGCATTCACTAAGAAATCTAAGGAGAAATAAACAGACACCCGTTTTGTATAATGATAATTGTGTATAAAGCCACTATTTCTAAAAACTCTGTCGTTGAATATATGTGGCTATTAAAAAATTCAAAATGTCAAACGGAAGAACTTGATGCTAAAGGTCACATACCGTACAGACATGTATCCACATGGGATTTTTCGACTCTCTACACTACAATCCCTCATCACATTATTGATCGTCTACTCTCTAAAATAATTAGATTGAAATTCAATCTATCAGATTGGAATTAGTGACCAATCTTTTATTGGAATGAAAATATTCAATCTAATAGATTGAAAACGATAAAATAAATCTGTTGTAGACAGAAAATTCAATCTACTCGATTGAAATTTTCAATCTAATAGATGGAATATTCAGTCGAATAGATTGGTCACTAATTCCAATCTGATAGATTGAACTTTCAATCTAATTTTTTTAGAGAGTAAGTTCATTAACAGTATCTGTGTCCAAGAAAACTGATCGCCGATATATTAATGTCGGAAAGTATACTTCAGCTCCACTACACATAGAAGGGATATCATTCATGAGGTGTTTATCTGTTTATAGAGATGTTTGAATCGCTCATTAATAATATCTATGGGAAATTTGGCAACACAATATATCAACAGCATATAGGTATTCCAATGGGTACTAATTGTGCACCCCTGATGGCTGGCCTATATCTGTTCTCTTATGAATATGACTATATGCAAGCGCTTCAAAACCTACCATTCCATACCCGTTCCTTCTCATTCACCAAACGCTATATAGACGATCTTCTCGCTGTGGATAATCGCTATATAAATCACGCAGTCGAGGATATATATCCATCTTCACTGGATATGAAGGAAACTACAGATAGCCCTAACGGTACATCATATTTTGACATATTCTGTATAAAAATGAAGCAGGGTACTTTACGACAAAGAGATGATTACAATTTCGATATCGTTAACTATTCTTTTCTGGACAGCAGTATTCCAGTGGGACCTGCATAAAGCGTATACATGAAGAATACTGATCAGCGATACGGATTTGTTATTTTTGGAACATCATGATGTCTTGCTGGTAACATTGAAAACTGTTGATCGATTCGCTTCTGTCTTACAGGAAATTAGCCCATTTTTATGTATACTATGATTTGTCATTTTAATTTGGTGGTAATGTTATATATGAATTAGGTCTTTGGATTATGGACGCGCAATATTCTTTAATGGACGACGGTTGAATAATGAATGACGGACTAGACGCTTATATTGTTTGACAACAATTGATTTGTGATGTAATTTTGTTGTTAGATACTTGATTTTTAGACAGAGATTGATGTTACTCTTTGCTATATAACTGAAATATCGCTGAACGCGATGGTAATTCTAATTCTTACTTTCTCTCTTTCTCTCTCATAGATCGCCATGGCTGTTTTTCTGGCGTGTGGGCTCATATTGATGTACGTCGTTTGTCAGTTAGCCTGTCCGGCATTCTCGATCGCGTCAATGTGTGCATTAATAACCGCTGTTAAAATACGATCTCAAAAGGTAAGTTCCCTTTCTTTTTCACCCAATCTTCTTGGGAAGCACTACACAGCCAAGTTGCGTTTCCCAAAAGGTGAGTTCCCTTTCTTTTTCACCCAGTCTTCTTGGGAAGCACCACACAGCCAAGTTGCGTTTCTGCTACTCCAAAGAAGAAACCTTTGAAGTATCATGGAACCATACACCCTCCATCCACCCTATAAAACACTGAGGACAGTACACAAGACACAGACAGGACGCTTACATGGTACAATGAAGACAAGTGATATTACAGTGCTATAGACATAACATTATCAAGTTCCTCAGCAAATTGCATCGAAGCAACAGGAACCCGAGGGAATACATGACATTGTCCTTTGGATGTAAACATTGATCACACCCTGCATACCAAACGGCTGCTCCAACTTCCGCCGGAGGGTCAACTTCCGCCGGAGGGAAGATCGTGCAAAATGGTAGGACAACTTGTTAGTTTTTACGTTGATATGTCAGAACCATACCCTATCAACAATATCAAATTGTCTCGATCGTTAGATGGTACGTTTATTTAACTAGCTGACGTGTTTTTGAGAACGGGATAATTCTAAATAGACAATTACAGCCATTAGAAGCCGAATCTAGAAACCTTTCTTAGAAAAACTACATCAAATATGCATTTTATCTAATTAATCAAGAATATACCTACGATCGTTATGTAAAACGAGGTTGCCTTTTAATGGCAAGATGATATTTATATGTGAAAAGGAAGAATTTTGATGATTTTAAGACGCATGAATATGACCTGTGTGGAAGTGGTGATACAACATACGGCGGAGTGAGATCTGACTACCGCCGGAGTCAATAATAATATGATACAATTACCGCCGGAGTACCATGAATGTACCGCCCTCACTCAATACTGAATCCATCGAACGAATGAAAAAGATACTATTTTAAAGCGAAATCCACTGAGTTAAACACACCATTTACACTGCGAAAAATATTGTGTTGTTTTAACACAATTTTGTGCTAAAATGGCTACAACACAAAATGTTTTGTGTTCAAATCAACATGGTTTTGTATTTAACTTAATATATCAACACAAAATTGTGTTGAGTTCAATACAAATTAGTGTTCATTCTTACACAATTTGTGTTATTTTCAACACAATTTTGGTGCTAAAATGGCTTCAACACAATTTTTTTTCGCAGTGTATGGTCTGAGATCTAAATCTGGCTTGAACCACAATCTTTAGGCCCAATAAAAGGACGTTCCTCGCCCTAAGAAATCATCATCAGAATTTCACCAAATTTTGCACGGATGTACCTTGGAAATATACAAATTCATTTCAAGAAAAAAATTACTAAGTCATCGAACTCACTTTCAAGCTCATGACGCCACCTATGGGGCGTTTTTGTCTAATTTGTAAAAAAAAAATGATGAAATTTAAATTGTACGATTTTGCTCCAAAAATTGTCACACACCACCGAATATCAATGTGCGCTGCTCATGTTCACGTGGTCTTTGTCTTTCAGACTGGACCATTTCCATCTGAATTCAATGATAATTTGCTCATGGAATTGTCTGACTGTTAAAGCCTATAGCTATTATTCCCATCCAATAATGGGGTCACCGAACTCGTTTGACTTCTAACATCGTTTGACGCAGATTTCCTCTAAAAGTGGCCGGAAATCAATTGGCGTTGCTATGGCGTGTGCTGTTATCATCGTGATCGAAGGGAGACTACCTAATGCAACGTCATTTGGCATTCACGCTATAAATACATGCGCGACGTTGTGCGCATCAGGAAAGGTGGGGAACGTCTTTAAACTAAATCCACGGAGTTAAACACACAACTCCTCGTCATTTATGGTCTGAGGCCTAAATCTCGCTTGAATCACAATAGTTGGGCCCTATCATCGCCTGGATCCTTTCTAAACATAAGGCCTACCAAAGAAAGCCAGTCATAAATCAATGAGACTAAACTCGCACACGCTATACGCTGACCATATGTTGACCTCAGGCCGCTGTCCAGCATATTCACTTTCGTCCAATCAGACACAACCGTAGGTGTTCAGCCGACCGTGACTCCGCCAAAAAGCTGAATTTCGCTCTCTTTCAAAAGTGTTTTGACGTAAATTCTCATATTTATTCACAAATACAATTACATGAATTTTTCATGTAAACATTTGTCTTTCTGGTGAGGGGTAAATAAATGTTTCATTGGTAATGCAAGAGGGTGAAATCAATCGGTTTTTGCAGACCTATGCTGTCGGTCAAGGCATTCTCCCATTCTTTTAACATGGAGAAGGGATTCACACTACTACTTCGGTAAATCGAATTTAGATCCGCCAAATAAAATCATAAATTACATTAATTTGTAGCATAGGGAAGGTGATATATTGCAGAAACTTTGTAGGGGTAAATACGTTTGAGGGAACCTATATTTATTCAGATATAGCAGTTTATAATCGGACCTCCCATCTCGAACAATGCTAAATTTGGACCGGTTGGAGAGCCGTACGTGAGCCGGAATGTCAGTGCGTGTGCACGCCACGCCCTCGTCTGGGTTTCTTGCACATGCCGTGGTTATTTTCAGTCATTATGTTATTATTGTCTTGTCACATTGTTCGCATCACTGCTTTGATCTTCATCATAGTGTAACGCTAACCTAGTGAGTTGCCACCTAGCTTTATTACCTAATTTTTCCATAAATCGTGTAGTTTAAACAACTCAATAAACTCAGAAATTTTTATCTATTACGGTACTTCTTGTTCAGAAACGCTTAATGGTGCTTTAAGGATAGCTGTCCCTTTAGAGGCAGTTTTTGCACCCCCATGACCATTTGTCGTCGGTATCAATAAATATACAACATAACCATAATAAACTATATATTTTATGAAAGTATACATCGTAGGGATTCCAACTGTATAACTGACGCTGCTACTGTGTAGAAAATATTTCAATTTTAACAAATTAAAATGAAAACAGTAGCGTCCATTTTTCAATTGAAATTTCATGAAAACTGTTGGTCTTGTTTCAACTTTGATGGTATACCTTGGTAGGAGACAATTCGAACTAGCAAACTTTATCTCATTTTTTTTTAATTTTTGCCTGGTTTTGTTTTTATAACTATTTTACTAAAATAAATTGAAAAAAATGTACTTTTTTACGGTCGTTTGACTTAAAAGTTGGATAATTAAAAAACGAAGCCGACCTTACAAAAAGTGAGATAACGTTTTCTAGATCACCTTATAAGTAACAAGCATGCCAAATTTCAAAAGCGTAGCATGGATACTTTTCGAGAAATAAACGTTTGAATTTCGGATTTTGTACAAAAATGAAAGGCTAGAAATCGGGCAAAATGTGTCCAGCTATACAACTGATGAATTAATCCCTATTTTTTGCTTGAATTCTATTGTCAAATACATTTTTAATCTGTCTAATGAGACCTACTCGAATTCCTGTTTATTCTGGATAACTATTACACTAAGTTTTTTTCATCAAGTCGGTTTAAAGTCCAATTTAAACTTTAAAAACCTGCTAAAACTTGTTCACACCTGTGTGGATTACTTCACGGCGGGTGTCTGAGTGAAGTGTCACTGTCATAACTAGAAACAAAAATAAGGATGTTTGCATGGTTTTGATCAGAAGGGGGTACATTAATGTAAATAAGTAGGACTAATAGATAATTAGCTTACCATAATACTGCGGAAATGAGTTTTGGAAAGGGAAATTTAACAGACAAAAAAAATAGTAGCCAAGCCCAAGCTAAGGCAATCTGTTTAATTGTTCCAGGGCCTCGGAAACTAAATTTTCAATCCTAATATTAAAGCACTTTTATTTATAATTTTTATCTCATTTTTTCACCAAATGTTAGAGGAAGTAGTGAATATGTGAATGAAGTAATAAAAAAGTGACAAATTTTGACCCTCTAAGGGGATAGCTATCCTTAAATAAATGCTCTCAAAAGTGTTTGAGGGTTATCCGATACCTAGACTGTATCTGACGGATACACATTCGCAACATTCTCACGGCGTCAGATTGTATACCTCATACTGTCAGAAATATCGCTGTTTCATCGACAGTTTAGGGGGTGACAAACTGCTGATGAGAACACCTAGGCCAATACACGAGTTGGCACGATGGAGCGTAAATGTCGAGGATAAAATTAGTGATGATCATGGCTATTTCTGCATGGTTAACATATAATAAAGTGGCCTGATCGTGTACATACACAAACGCATAGAGATTAGATCCTCCGGCGGTAATCATATCTTCGAGACATGCTCCTCCGGCGGTATTTGTATCATATACGAACATGCATGAGCTAGAAAAACTAACAGTGACCGAAGTAGATTGAACTATTTGAAACTACAAGCTATCAGCCTGCTGTTAAGGAACTATTCTTCATATATCTATAACTTATTTGGCGGATGATACACAAATAGATGATTTTTTAAGCATCTAATCACTGTTATGTTGCAATATAGCTCTTAATGTCAGATAAAATGAATTGTAATTAAAAAATAATACAAGGACGAGTTGAAAATTTCACACGAATTGCTAACACGTCCCCTTGAGAACATTTTCTCATTACATTTTCGAGTACTAAATACGTGAAAACTACCAAAAAATGAAAAATCTGAACTTACTTAGCTTCTCAAATTTGAAATTTCTCTCCGGCGGAAGTTGACCCTCCGGCGGAAGTTGGAGCAGCCGTTTGGTATGCAGGGTGTGTTGATGCTTGGCCTTTGACGGAGGGACGTAATTGCCGGTATATCTCCGGAAGTGACGTCATCGCACGCATGCGCGCTCGTCTGGTGGTGCCTGTTAAATCGTTGCCAACGATGCACTTCCGGAGATGACGTAACTTCCGGTGACAGATTGAAAATAAAGGAATAATTAAAGGCTTGATTTTACAGACTATAACGTCTGTAGACAAACGTCACATTTCGACCTTAGCCATGCATGTATAAACCACAGCCGCATTTGGACCACAAGTATGGCCCACATTTCCTCACAGAAATCCCATGTCAATCCGAAAATTAACTTTTTCTACTACTTCAAGAGTGCGCAAGCGCGTACCATTGGACCCACGATGCAAATGATCCCAATCTCACGTTCGGCTATTTCCGTATTGGCGGAACTGTCGCAGCTGGTGAGTTCTGGGGCTAGATTGCAAGTGATTCTTTAAAACGTCCGTTGCGCACCCAATCCGACCGTTCTGTGGATATGAACAATGGCATCAAGGTCACACATGCACGGGCTGAGGCACTGTGCTGCTCTACAAGTTCTCCATAGAACCCATGCATGGGACCCAGTATGACCCAAATATACCCATTTTACACCCAAGATCACCCACGCCCCATCCCTCCGACACATGTACGCACACACACACAGTCCAAACCTGGTGGCGCTTTCTATACAACTGATGACTTCGCCATTATGTGATGATTGTCACAAAGATAATAGTGTTGTAAGTTTCTGACTGATGATGAACATATTTTGGGGAAGGGGAAACGCCTACCACCAATAGTAATCATTATGGAATATTTTATTATATGGTCCCCCTTTTTATGTTTTTTGTAAAATCCCTATTATTTCCACAATATCAATATGATATAGAACATAGGTTTACAATTCATATCTTATATGTTTACAATTGAATCTTATCTCAGATTATTTATATTTGCTTATGCACATTTTGGCTACTAATATGACCATAATTAACATATTGAGATTCATTTTCTTCCAGTTCGGACATATAACCGAACATTATTTCTGTAGTTGATACAACAATGTTCATTTGCAATTTGGTTTTCAGAATTTGGTTTACCATTAACCATAAGGGTGCCACCTCTGCGCATTCGCAAAGAAATGCTCTATGTAATCAACTACTTTGCAGTATTCACATTGATTTGTTTCTGAGACACTAATTTTTTGTAACATAATCTGTGTTGGGTAGATGTTTTGTAATATTTTCCATTGTAGCACTCTCAATCTAACTTCCTTTGTACATTTAATTGCCATCTCCCAATGTTCCTCATTTATTTCAAGCCGGAATTTTGTTTTCCAAAAATGTATAGAACATGCATTTTGCTTATTAATATTAGTCAACATGAGTCTATAGTTCTTACTATTTAATCCTTCGATCGATTTTCCATGATAATATATTTGATTTTTTATTACAGTGTTATGGTAATCAAAATCTGAAATCCAAGACTTAGGAATAGCCTTAATAACAGAGAAAATTATAACATCCTTTGTGGTGCTTTACCAATTTTAAAGACCCAGTATGACCCAAATATACCCATTTTACACCCAAGATCACCCACGCCCCATCCCTCCGACACGCACACACACACATTTCAAACCTGGTGGCGCTTTCTCTACAACTGATGACTTCACAAAGATAATAGTGTTGTAAGTTTCTGACTGATGATGAACATATTTTGGGGAAGGGGAAACGCCTACCATCAACAGTAATCATTATGGAATATTTTATTATATGGTCCCTTTTAGTGCGAATAAAGTATTTATATTATGGACGCTGGGCTGTTTATTGGCGGCGACTGGCGTGAAGATTTGACGCATGTATAGTGATTCTAGTCCCGCGAGACTCCCTTATTACGTGATCTCTCTATTATCACAAAGGCATAACTCTCTGTTAAGAGTGACCTGGAACAAAAAATATCTTGAAAGTTGGGTTCGTTGAAAGCTGTATTTCGTGAATAAATAATTTAGACTGAAGTCTGCAAATCATAATTCAAACTTATTCCTCGTAGTTCGATCTTTAAAAACGCATTGGAACGTTTGGCCAGACATTGCCATATAATTTAATTGTAGGCCATGTCGATATTACGTACAATATGCCCACATTATAACTGTTGATATTTTATCCGTTGCGGTGGGTCGACATGTCGGCATCGCATTGCGATGTTAAACCGTACACACCTTTGACTTCATGGACATTTTCATCTTTGTCCGTGTTCGCCAATACATTATCACGTCACCCTATACAATTCAGCCTCAAGACATGAAACAACTATTATGGGATTTTATATGGAAATAATTACTAAGTTAAGGGAGTAGAGGACGTTCATTTCCCTGCTCTTATGGGGCTACAACATGGTCATTTGTCAAATTTTTCAAAACAAGCTGAATTTCCTAACAAAAGTATCCAGACATATCAAAATGGAATAAAAATTAACAGAAGACACAACACAACCATTTATGCGTTTTACTGGTGGTTCGATAGTGTGATGGGATGGACCAAAAAATTGGCATTTTAAATTCAACGGTTGAAGGGTGCAAAGTGCTCCATAGATCAAAAATTATTCCTCCGGAATACCCCACAAATTCACTCTTATTCAGTTTCAACTGAAACAAAACTTCTGAATGGCTAATAAATTGATCTTCAATAATATTCTCCACACCCACTCCGATTCCCCACCCCCACCCCCTCCTGGAAATAGGACTGAAAAGGCTCCGTTTATCTGTTATACCGCTAATATTTTCTAAGAAAGTATGGTGTCCCCCTGTTTTGATTACATATTTAACAAGTACTATATGTGTTTAGTATTATATAGCAAAATGGGAAAAATTTGACCTTGGGAAGTATGATTTATTGAACATCTAAGAAGAAAAAAATCAAATTTCCCTATGTATTCAGTGTTATGGCTTTTAAGTGGTATACATGCATTTGGCTGCCATATTTTTTTAACGAGTATGGTGACCCCATTTTTTTTTTTCATGGATCATCTTCTCCTAACCGGGTGAAAAAATCCTGAAATTTAAAAAAAAATTCAACCTCTAGAAATGAACGTCCTCTACTCCCTTAATTCAAGCGTGATATATTATTAATATCACGGAGTAACGGTAGTCATTTTGTACAGTTAAAAACAATCATAATGGGGTATTATATAGAAAGAATTACAAAGTTATTTCAAACGCGATATATTATCAAAACCACAGAGTACAGGTAGCCATTTTGTACAGTTCAAAAATTATGCCGAGGTAATTACTGATTTTTGCTAAGCTTCAAAGTAGACGACTAATTAAAATGAACAGACTTCAGTACTATTTATAAAGATGTATGTGCGATGGACGGGTCAAGACTACGTGTAACATTGCTATATGAAATTTAAAACTGGCCTGTTGGTTTCTTGTGAACATTGAAATTAACTTCGGTTCACTTTGACGCATATGCCTACGTACACTAGTATTGATAAATTGATTGTTTCAATAATTACCATTCGGAAAAGTATAGAATCAGATCGTCGGCGAATAAGTCAACTGGTGTCATTAAACAATGTGGGAGGGGTTCAAGTGCTGGTAGGGGTGTGACAGAATAATTGCACATTTTCACTTGCGTCAATACATTGGTGTAAAACGTCAAGCGGGCACACGATGGGCACGGTTCTGGCACGCGTTCACAGCTGGCGGAATGAACAGCCATTTATGTCATGGTAACATATTTTTTTCCAACCAAAGTAACTCCCTCTCATCAATAAAAACAACAGTTTTCAACTGACTCGTTTGTCTTGATTTGCTTATTTCTCTGTTGATTATATTTATTTATTTTGTCCATTTGGACCTCCCCGGAACGTGTAATTTAAAAACAGAATTTCGTGAGTTTGTCATTGCATTCTGCCTAGTTCTGCCACGAGTGAACATCCCGGACTTTACCATGTATCTATCGCCAGGATTCCCACTTCAGGTGAAATTCCTACTTCACAAGAAACAACAATCTTACAGTTCACCTTATGCACCCGAAAAAGTAAGTAATTAGAAAAAGTTGCCAATTTTATATTATTATTTTTTTTTCAGAATGGAAACATTTGTATTTTATTATATACTGTACCGTAAATTTCTTCATTAGACACAAAAACAGGTTAAGGGATTTCTACTTACATACATGGGCGCCAAAAACGGGCGCCGAATACCAAAAAACGGATGACGGTTTTTAAAATTTGACGGCTCATCCTACATGTATTCAGCTGAACAATACTATTTTATTATTATTATTATTATTATTTTTTGGGGGGCCGGGGTATGTTTCCTGGGCAAATATTCGTGATACAGGCCCTACCATTACGTAATTTCTGGTATTAGTGGTGCTAGTTATCGAAATGCTCACACACGGACCACGATCCAGTTGGTCAAGTGCATTGTAGTGCAATAAAAGGGCTAACAAATTTTTGGGGAAGTTTTCATTTATGCGCCAAGATTGACACCAAGCACCAATAAGCCGTATATTAAATATGCTCAAACTGACTGAAAATTTCTCCCGAAGTACGATTAACTTAAATGGAAATACTCCAGGGAAGGCGGAAGTGCAATTTGAGCAGAAAACATGTGACAAACCCCATTGTACTGATGGTTTTTTCGGGGAGAATGGCAAATGTGACAATCCTACTTTCAGAATGCTCCAGAACGCAGCGTTTTCTTGAAGGGACGTCTGCATAAGTATTATGAAGTTCTTCAAAAATGAAGACTGAACAATACAGTTTCACATCTAGTTTTGAAAAATAGCATGCTCATGCAGTCCAGAACGTGGGAGTCTGGATTGAGTTACTGATCCAACAACTTTTTACGTTCGTCTAGATCGTTTATACAGATCCAAAAAATACTAAGCGCACCAAAAAGCATCAATTTATATCTAGCCCGAAAAAAATCTCGAGAGACAGAAACCACCGGAGAGGAAAGGGCTTTCCGCTTTAGGTATCTTTACACATATCACTACAAAATATTCTGTCAAAATGTATCAGAACACACCAGTTTACTGAATTTAGATGTGAAAAGAAATCCCAGGAGGAACCATATAGCAGGAAAGTTTAAGTTCCACTTCAAAAACCTTTACACTTTTTATTTCAGTCTAAAAAATAGCTCTTAATGTGAGAAATATGCTGTCAAAATGCGCCAGAACGCACAATTTCAACTCTAGATTTAAAAAAAAATGTAATGGACCTCCACATAAAAGCACACAAAACAACCAAAATATGAGCCAAAAATGACTGATGATTTGGCAATTTATTCATCAAAGTTTTGTCAGAACATGCCCACCAGAGCTTCCTCTGCCTAGCCGGCCCATGGACAGCAAAAGTGATGGGATTGTACCTCCCCACCCCCTCTCTCAATCGGAAAATGGTTCGCCGTGCCCTCCGCCTTCTCCACTAGCTTTTTTCTCCATCCTTTCTCAGATATAGTGAAATCGTCTAGTTGATTTGTGTGCGGGTAATCTAATGTTTAATTTGATATCCGTTTATAACTACTCCTTGCAACGAATTGCTGCGTCTGCAGAATAGTTTATTGAGTAGATATTGCTCATTCAAATCACGTCCACCCGCTGTTGTTAATCCATGCAATTCAGTATATTTGTATCTGTCCCCCTCACTCCCTCCCAACGCAATCCCCACCTGTTACCGACATATGTCTGTTATTATTTGGCCATCATGTTGAGTCGTATGAATATATTCTGGAAAAATACAACCAGGGGTAAAATACCAGCTAACAAAATACGAATACCGATACACACGTCTATCGTATATGTATTCAGGAATTGGTGGTCTAAATATCATATCCATCGTAGGCCTATCTTCCAGATATTCCGTCCCTGGATTTAATACCCAGGGTAAGGAAATGGATAGAAATGGCAACATTTAATGCATAGGCATACAAGCATGATTTTGTAGAAAATCGGTTCAGTTAAATCACGCTTCCACGGGCCATCTTAACCGAATATCTGTCTTGGGCGATTTGGGGGTCCCCCAGGTTCAGATGCAAGCCCTTTGAGTCCAGTTGCACATTAATATTGAGAAAACAATGACAGCTATCACCAGTTCAAAATAGTCTCCTAGCCTAGGTTATAAGCACAGGCCCGCAAAACAAGAGTTTTGGGGGGTGTGGACGGTGGTATTACGGTGACGTGTCGAAATATAGGGTCTCTATATATAACCCTATGCTTTATATAAAACAATGACAGCTATCACCAGTTCAAAATAGTCTCCTAGCCTAGGTTATAAGCACAGGCCCGCAAAACAAGAGTTTTGGGGGGTGTGGACGGTGGTATTACGGTGACGTGTCGAAATATAGGGTCTCTATATATAACCCCATGCTTTATATAAATCAACATTGATTTATATAAAGCATGGGGTTATATATAGAGACTTCATAATTCGACACGTCACCGTAATACCACCATCCACACCCCCCAAAACTCTTGTTTTGTGGGCCTGTGGTTATAAGATAAGGAGAAAGTGAAATTATACAACCAAGTAGCTGATCAGCTGAAGTCGCTGGTTCGTGAACAGACAGGCTCTCCGTTGTAATAATAAGGGCACAAACTTGAACGGAAATGCGCGATAACTATATTTTTATTACCGGCATGGGGAAGAATAGGATTGCGACATGGTTACGAGTAGCTATGAAAGAGCTGTGAAACTACCTAACTGCAAGTGATTTCCGTTCAGACAGTGAAAATGATTTTCAATCAATCGGCATATAATTCGATTTATTTACACTTTACGTCCATTAAGGACAGTGTACAAAACAATAAACAAAATGACATTAACATTTTAACATTTGCACCATATAGATATGATAAGACTCCGTTAGTGCTGTTTAGATCAAGTATCAATTGAAATAATTCGGAGGTCGGAACAATCCGAGTATTAATATCTTGGAAAAACTTCGTTCGTTCTTGAGTATATAAAGGACATACAAGAAGAAAATGATTCTCATCTTCAACAAGGCCTAAATTACAAGCCTTGCATAGTCTTTCGGTAGCAGGATTAGATTTATTTTTATTTTCCTACGAAGTAGGCTACAGATCGCAAATTGTCCGGTAATGAGTCAGTGAGTCCATACGAATCCTTTCGTCGGCAAAATAAGGAGAACCATTAACATTAGAACCTTGATTTTTGGCATGAACGTGCATTAGGGCATTGTTACCAGCAAGTTCTGAGCTGATCGAATTCTGATGAAAATTTGATTTATAATTATTTCTTTTTCATTAATTATTGTTAGCTCAGCGAGTGCACTGTCATGCCCATTGGGAACCCTTGGCTGTATTCTTCTCTGTGACTTTTAAGCGCCTGGGACTAACTTCGGCCGCCCAGCACTAAAGCAAAAAAAAATGATGCGCCCAGCTCTCGAAAATATCAGTAACTTTAATGGTACTTGCCAAAATATGTCGGCATTATACGTTTCAAGGTAGCTCCGCCATGTTTTCCCTCATAGTCCACGCCATGCTTCCCGAACATCTGCCGTAAATTGTTGGAAATATTCGGGAACCCTCGTGATCATGCTGGTCGTTGTTAGCCGGTGGTATTGCGGAAGGCTACCGAAATACCAGAATCTCGCGTCAGGCGAGCTGTATATGCCACGATGCATGAAGGAAGCAAATCATTTGATCGGAGAATGGAGGTTGTTATTTTTAGCCTAACTTGCAGTGTAATGTTGACAGACATTCCGATACCACACACATTCCGATAGTAGGCCTATCCGTTTTCACTCATTTGCTGGTCTTGGAATTTCGTTGAGATTGAAGGCATGTTATACTGCACGTTTTATATATCCAGCCTATACAACATTGCACCATTTCTTCAGTTCAGTCATTAGTTAAAAAATGTTCTACCTCAAAAAGAAATAAAAAATGGCTGGATTTTATGAGAGAAATTACTAAATTTAAACACACCACTGACCCTATTATATGTTATTACTGAAGAAATCGATAATAAAATCATCGTTGTGTTTTAAATTCAGTAACCTATAACCACTTGTTTATTTTGTTCGTGTGTGCTTTATTGTTCATTGATTATTATTATGTACTCTCTTCAGATGAGGTACCTTGAAGTTGAATGCCAAATAAATATATCCATGGAGAATGGCTCTCCAGTGATGCCTGATTTGATTGCATTCTTGTATCTTGCATTCTAACAAATCTCTGATCTTGACCTTTCTCACTTCAAATTTGTGTTTCTTATCCAGTTTCCTGTCTTATTTAGGACTACAAACATTTACTTCTCAACTGCTCTGACAGAGCATCATTCCCTACGCTAATTTAAGAAAAATCGCATAATGCCGAGAAGGGGGGGGGGGGGTCCCCGCTCTCTCGGACTCTCCCCCCAACACTTTGTGCTGTACTGCTGGGCTGATCATTCTCCAGGGTAATAGAAACTGAGGGCGATAATAGTTGCTACGCTAATAACTCACCAGCGGTGACATCTGGAAAAGTTAATAGTTCCCACTGTCAATTAGAGACGCTATATAAATTCTCTCATGGTAGCACACAGGGCCCCTAAGTCATCTCTCGAGTACACACTTAAATTATCTCAAACCCTATTTCGTAGGTCCAGTGACGTTAGTCACACTGCCATGTTTGTATCTACCCACTTCAATTTCAAGATAGTGAGTACTCAATCTCAGATACGTTAATTGCTTGCGTAAACGGCGTTGTTTCATAAGCTCTCATAAGTTACAGGAATGGAGAGAACTCAATTTTTGACTTAGTGTAAAAAGTATACTATCGTCCAGTTACTATAGGTCGTAACTCTGTGTATCGATAATATAAGTACCGGTATCGACACATAGAGCGCCACAAGTGGCAGAGTTTGAGATTTAATGAAATATCTCCTGTGTGAGTTTTAGGGTAGTACAGATTTACAAATTACTATTCTAGAGGGATTTGACGTCAGAGAAATCTTCTGTTGGTGTTTACGGGAGCCGTGACACAACATCCAAAGATGTCAATCATTTAAATCGGTAACTAAATTCGGGAACCTCCAAAGGCCCATTTATATTGAGTTGGTTCATTTATGGCAGAGGGTTTTCGATTGGAAAGAACATCGCATGTTTGGAGTGACCTCCCTTGCTGCCGCTGACCTGAGCTGCCTGGGCCAATCAGCTTTTCCTTGTGAATATCAGCCCATTCCCATTCATGTACGTTACGGTGCATGTATTTTCCCCAGGATTTACTTGTGGATATAAGAGAGCTTAACCCTATTTACATTAAGGTCATGGGCCGAATAACATTACATCTTCGAGACCACTCACGTAAAATTCGTGCTATGTGTTAATCAAGGATCTGAATTTACGAAATGTTAAGTGATGATTTGCTGTGGAAGATAAATATCAAATTGTGGTGAGTTTCTTAATTACGGTACATGTATTATTATACGGTAATAGTTCCAACTTGAATAGTATTTTCCCATCATCCGGCATTGTTATAATGAGCTTCATAATAATAACTAGGTCGTATACACCAACGTACCGGTAACGGTAGGTATCCAAACAGATCTCTACCAGTGCAAACGATCTCTACCCGTAATGAAATTATCTCTACCGGTGCGTGAAGCGAGAAATTGTTAGATTTTGGAGAGGAGCATACCCGGTTAAGGCAAAATAATCAGCCAAGCACCGAAAAGATCTGTAAACCACATAGTACAGCGTACCCATATGAGTATCTAGATTTATAGCACGTGCAAGCTAAAGCCTGATGTATTTTCGTTTTTTTTTAATTTGGGACACAGGATTGCCATGTCGATTAGGAGAATCGACTCCATCATCAAAGAATGGTCTATTTTAGGGCATATCTGACTGTACATCAGCTGTGTTTGTCCCTTTAATTATGGCTTATTGTTCAAGTAACTAAAATAATTAAGCCTCAAAGTCGTCCTGTTTGATTGGGAGAAGAATTTCAATCAAAATCACTATTCATTTTACAACGATCTCTACCATGGGTTTGTGATATGCATGTTTTTCTGTGCTGAAGTTGACAACCATCTCTATCAGCGTTTACAGTGTTGGGATAGGCTTATTCTGGGGGATTTATACGCTGAAACCAATGAGTCTACAAGGGAAATCAAGCCCGGGACAAAGATATATTACCATGTTAGGGCGATCCCGCTAAAATGGAGGTAAAAGAGGTCGTTTGCTAAAAAGTAACTTGTTATTTATCTAATTTAATAGGCCAAATATCGGTCACGCTACTGAAACAACATTGACTGGTTCTTAAAATGGCAAATTAATTAAAGGACAAGGAACAATAGATAGATTAATGCGCCTGAAGTTTTGGAGCATTGATGACGAAGGAATCAAAGTTATTGAGTAAAAACGACCCTTTTTTCCTTCATTTTATAGAGCGAGATCGCTCAAACATGGTAATATGATTTTCTCTTTATTGATTTTCGTATATATTTATTGATAAGGGTCTCCCTAACATGATTACGTTGGGGGAAAAGAACAACACTGATGCTTTCGACAAAAAGATACATTTACCGGCACACAAATAAAGGCGATTTGAAATTGAAACGATGGTACGATAAGGCGGCAGTTTGGCCTATACGTGGTGCGGTTGAAATAGAAAAAATAAACTGACTCCATTTAGGTCATTTTTTTTCAGGAAATAGTACATGCTACGAATTCCAATTTCATGTCATAACTATACGTAATCATAAAGCGATCGATGTAGAACTTTCACAAATTGTGTACATATATTTTCTATTGCCGTAACACACATTTCATCTTTCCGATGAGAGATGTTATCAGGGGAGTTAATGACCTCGCGAAAACTATGGAGATAGAAACTCTTGAAGCTTTTTACATAAAAAAGTAGATCGACGACCCACACAATTATTCGATGATAAAAAGATCGCATGACGGGAAACAGTGTTAAAAATATCAGCATGGCTCACATTACGGTTTCTGAGTTTGGAGATTGTTTCGTAGTCTTAAAATGCAATTTTCAACACCATACATTTGGATTAAATGTAAATTCAGATAAAATTTATTCATTTATTATCGACTTTCCGTTGTGTTTATGATCCAATAAAAACAATGCACGCGGATATATCTGTAGGCCTATGCCTCGAATTCCTTGCCTTGCTGCGCAGAAAATGTATTTTCCATGATTTTGGCAAAAACACGTGTGACGTGATCTAAGATCTAAGATCTAAGATCTAGACCTAAGACCATTTAATTTATTTAAGTTGTTCTACTGATAAATAAATACTGATAACACCTCCGCTACTCACACCACAAAATCTAGGGTTGGTCACTGGACAACGTTTCCATTCTCGGAAAGTGTTAAAGGTGAACTGCAAAGGTTTTCATATTTCCCTATTTATATTCTTCGCGGGCTAGTTAATGATGGACATATCAGCCCAAATACTCTATTTGGTTTTATTTGAAGTATTTTGTCTCCTGGTAGCTTTTGAAAAGTGATTTAAAGTTGGCATCTCAAGCCCGGCCGATTTCAGAAATGAAATCCGCATCGCTTATCTGCCCTTGTTTGACGTTCGATTGTGACGTCACATCAGACCATCTTGCCAGGCGTCAATACTTGTAACGTTCAGTCTCCGGGCGGCTGGTCTGACGTGACGTCACAAGCAAGGAAAGATAAGCGATGGCGTTTTGCAAATCTGAATTCAGCTGTGCTAGGGGTACCGACTTTTAAAAAGATTCTAGCAGACAAGATAATTCAAATTAAACCAAGTGAAGTAGATAGACCGGTATTTCTATCATTATTCAACCCATATAAAATGTGAAAAGGGGAATCTAAAAACCTTTGCATTTCACCTTTAAATTGAAATTGTATTTAACACTATAAATGTCCGAGAATTGACAAAAAGCGTTGAAAAAAAAGTTTTATATCCGGCATTATATTGCAGTATGATGAGCAATACAACACTATACAAGTGTTAAATTCAGCCTAGTAAAGTGTAGTATAATGTTAGATATTTTTTCAACACTTTCTGAGAGTGTTACAAATATAACAGCTTATATGATGGTGTAACTCCTCGGACATTAATAATGTTAAATAAAACGCTTTCATTTTAAGAGTGTTGAGATCATCTTCATTATATCAAGCCAATTTCTTCGTTCTCACTTCAAACCTTCGGACGAAGATCACATTGTGTATCGGTACGTAATTTACCGAGCTCCCAATGACAAGACCTAACTGACTCGATCATCTTTCGTGCGTGCGTGTGCAACTTGGCATCAGACAAATCCGCACAATACATCTCTGGTTCTACTAGGCCTGTTCATACGACTTGATTTGTAGATTTTTGTCCAACACTTTCCATGCACCGAACCTGTAGAGATAGTTGTCAGGAATTGGTAGAGATCTTTGTAATTCTAATTTCCAAAAAGTACATTGAGCACACATATTTTCACATAAACTTGCTTATTTTTACCCGTATATGTGAAATTTGACTGGAATTTGACAATATTTCGTTATAAAGTAGCCCCTTTCTATCAGGATTTCAATTCAAGACATTAAAGACCGGAAAATTTCATCACATTCTTAATACTGAATCGTCGATGGGGCGATCGGTGTCCCTGATTATGAAATAATCAGAGGACGCACGTTTGAAACAAGAGCGAAATATATTTGCTCGTACATTTAGGCGTACGCTGCGCTATATCATTCCGAGTATTACTCAGGTCTTCCTGGCAAAATAAGCTGAAATTGGTACATACCACTATTCGTAAACCCGTAATATTCGCTGGTGGAGATCGTTGTGCAGATGGTAGAGATCGTTTGCACTGGTAGAGACCTGTTTGGATACCTACCGTGCATATGTATTCCTAGTGGACTCCAATGTAAAATAATAATAATTACAGTACTACTTTGATTACAAAATTTGAGAATAATTTCCCATTATTGTTGACACCTTTACTAAGATACACTAGCATCTTTTAACACATTTGTGATACAGGTTAGCGGTATTATTAAAGGTAATATCAAAACACTTAAAAGGCAAGAATAAAACTATTGCATTAATTTACCTTGAATCTTCTGGGGTAGGAAGCCTAAACGCGGCTTTTAAAGACCCCTAACTGTGCGGAGGTATATTGCAATAAGAATTATATGAAACTATTTTTCTTCCATGGACTCATTGAAGCAAGAAGGAACTCTTGTTGGGTAATATTTAAGGCAGGCACGGCGTCCATGATGGGAATATAGCTTTAACGGTTACCGAATCTGAAAATGTATTACCGTGTTATTAAATTTGATGATACGGTATTACCATTTATTCACGGTACAAATTCCAGCCGCTATATATAGAATGGCAATGTATGATTCTTTTCCTCGGGACCTGGCTTATCGAAATTTCCTACAATCACACCTCGAATGTGTCTAGATTACAGCTGACTTGATGGTTATTAATGCGCGAACATGTCAATATGCAAGAAGAAAAACATTCCTCTATATTTGTTTTTCAAAAATGTTTGATAACTGAACCCCTGGCTTTGTAATAGACTGTTAATATACTAGCGCGACGAATATAATCACAGGAAGATTTAACTGTTCTGTTTGACATATAACTTTACTGGATTATCTCCCCTGGTTTAAGCTCTTTGGTGAATAAGGGACAATACGGTGCCTTTATTCGCATGACGTAAATTCTGAATTTATTTCCAAAATGACGCATTTTTGCGGCTATATTAACAAATCGCGGCACATTTTCATGATAACATGACATTTAATTAGAGGTGAGTAGCCCTCCTGTAAAATAATCCGAGATAAAATGTATGAAATACATTTTTATGACATAGAAATTATCGTTTCTGGTGAACCGCCACTGTCAAGTGTTACAACAACAACAACAAAAATCTACAGTATGATCTATTTTCTCAGCTGACGGGTTCATACTCGTAAGAGATATGTTATCCTTTTTTACAGTATTTCTTTGGAAGACATTGCGTAATATTCGAGCAGCTGCATCCGAAATAAAACCGCATCGAATTGGTTCTTCTATCTAGCTCAGTTTTTCATATTCCTCAATTCCCTGCAGCGAGGCTATGCATAGGTCCCGAGCGCACAGTTTACACCGGCGCTTAGCGCGATATTACGCTCTCTGAAAGTGGTCCACAATCCTGTCCCATGATTTATGCATGCACCCCCTCAGTTTATGTTAATAAGCCTTTTCGCGGTTACAAGAATCGGGGGTGATGACGGCCCTTTTTCTACGCTATAAAGAGATCAGGCGTAACAGTAATTTGGCGGGTTTTTGTGGCTACATCGCCTATTATATAGGAAGTGTATCCACATTTTCACGAGACGTAAAATCAGATGTTTTTTCAAAAATGTGGATACACCTTCTATATAAGTGATGTATCCACATCTTATTTGCAATGTAAACACCTCTATAGAACTAAATACTCGATTCTAACTTTTAAAACCTAAATTTAAGAAATGTTTAGGTTGACTATTTCTACCGGGTGAAGTGCCGTCACAACATTTTTTGTTCAATTTCTTGCCCGACTTTCCAGGGCTAAATCGAAATCGGAAATACTTGCATGTGTGGCATGAATTCTTCTGAACTTGGTTAATTATAATTTAGAGATTTTAAGAGTACATAATTGTTTTTCTCCTCGTATTGATGGGAAAGAGATACTATATGTCCCAAGAAACTTGAAACAATCGGAACTCCAAATTTTACATCAACTGCAGGTGAAGAGTAAGGAAAAGTTTGATTGGCTGAAATCTGTGTAATAGCCCCGCCCAGCTATTATTCAACCAATCAGAAAATTGGACTCTACGGCCGTACAAGTCTCCAATATGGCTGACAAAAGCAACAAGAAGCTCCGCGAAAATAATAGCATCTCTTTCCCATCCATCTCAACTTCCACTCCTAAAACTCAGTCGAACAATACGATTATTTGAATCAGTCTAACAGATTGTAAGTACCTCCTGCGTTTTACTGTCAAAGATCGACGCCGAAAACTCGTTGGAGTTAGTTTTTTTTAGCTTCGTCTCGAGGAATCCGAAGTCGCGACTCGAGAACTTTTCATAATCGTACGGCTTTTATATCAATGAATTATAAAGTATAGCAGTCATTAAAGAAGTATCGCCGAAGTATCCACACTCAATAATTCACGCTTTTTCAAATGTGGATACAAATGTGGATGCCTCTCCAACAGGGAGTGTATCGGCGTGTATCCACAAGCGAGGAGCCACAGTCCAGCCGTAAAGCTGCCAAACAAAAACACGTTTGCTTTCTCAACATAGCATCTCTTTCCCATCAATAATATCCACATTTTATTTGCCCAGGCTTTAAAACACACTGTAATTCATAGAGTAGTATCCACATTTAATAATTTATGGGTTTTTTAAAATGTGGATGAAAAAATGTGGATGCCTCTCTTATAGAGGAAGTATCCACAAAAACCCGCCAAATTACCGTTACGCCAGAGATCATTTATCTCTCAAAATATGCAAGACTGAAAAATTGACATGCTTCCTAGTTTATTTTACGTTGATTTCTCGAGTTTCATAACAATTTACCCAGTAGGGTTAGTAAAATCACCAGCAGATCAGTCCGTACACTGGGCTTCTTGTTTTAATCTAGCGGCGCAGGAAGTGAAAGTATCACCTCTCCGATCCCAGAATGCAGTGCGTTTAACATGGTGTTGTTGTTGTAAATTTGTAACCGTGAAAAGGAATATTTTTCTGGGCTTCACTAAACTCACAACTGTGGCAAACGATATATGACTGAAGTTGGGCATGTGTGTTTTTAACTTCTGACATTATTAAAAAAAAAAAAAGACAATGTACCAGCAGTGATCTAGCAACAGCTGGTCGATACTTGCATGGATCCAGGTAAAATTTGTGGACGAAATTTAAAGAGAGTGATCATATTTAGAACACATCAGGCATGCCCAGTCATGTATTTCAACATTGCAACAAGATAATGATATTAGGAACTGATAGGACTGAAAAATTGTTAAAAATAACGTTATACATTCTACTCACGGCTGTACATCCTTCATTAAGATTTACTAAATTATGACTGTTCTTTACAGATTGTTAAGACACTAAGAACCGGGATGTTGTCAAGACTGTTTCGTGCGCATGGCCACTTCTGTGCCTCCCACCCATGGGAGGTAATCATAGGCACAATAACGATCACCCTGTGTCTGATGTCCATGAGTATGTTCACTGGGGATGATCGTGTCTGTGGATGGAACTACCTATGTCCACAAGATCAGGTATGTATTTGTCAGTCATTGTTTATTTTTTTCTGTACATTTTGCTGTCAAATAAATGTCCACCGACTGGCATGCCTGGGACCAATGTTATAGCTAGTATACAATCTTGAGCACTAATTCAGATAATTTAATCAGGATAAGATTCATTGCATGTTTTCCTTATTTGTATTTTGTATTGTAATCTTTTATGAAGTTTGGGCTTGGAAGACCAATTGAAACTAAATAGAATACATTAAAATTACCTTCTCGTACTGTAATTTTATCTGGACAAATATTGATATGTTCAGTTTATACCGGTAGCATAATATTACTTACACTATAATTATGTTACAATTGTTTTGCAGGATGTGAAAAGTTCAGACATCATCATATTGGCCATTACTCGCTGCCTGGCTGTGATGTACATCTATCTTCAATTTAGAAATCTCAGAAAATTGGGATCAAAATATGTTTTAGGTGAGTAATGATGCGTGGATATGTAGGCTTATATCGTTGATATTCACTACTAGTATTAGACATATGGAATAGTCCTCACATAGGATTGCTTCACCATCACATCATTCATATAAAATCTGTCAACTTTTCACCACTTGTACTTTCCATTTTACTGAGTGTATGGAAGCTGGCTCATTGTGAAGCTAAGAGGCTCTTTTCTCAGTTATTCGAGGAGCCATACACAAGCCTGAGAATAAGCACCCGACATTTCGAAAAACTCCCTGCAATTCAGAATGAGATATCCCCTCTTCAAATACAGCTATCATGGATTAAAAGCTCATAGTATGTATCATATCCTCTGATGGGGCATGACAGCCTTATTTCCAGGCTTGTATACATTAGAATACATGATGTAACATTGTCCAGTATACATATGCTGCAAGAACTCTTCGGCATGATGATCTTGAACTTGAGTATGTGGTGAATCTTCCATGCATCAGCCTTTCATTCTTCTTATCATATTTTCTAGTTTCAGTAGATTATATATTGTGGTTAAAACAACAAACAAACATTGTTCAGTTTATCATATTCATGTATCAATAATTAATATAATAATTGATTATAATCAATCAATATTTGTTGTTTTCCAGGAATTTCTGGCGTTTTTACCATCTTCTCCAGCTTTGTGTTTAGCACAGCCGTTGTTAATCTACTTGGCAATGATCTAACAGGACTCAAGTGAGTATCACCTTCACTCTGTTCATACCTGTACCGCACCGCGATTGGATTGTCGAAATACGAGATATAGATCAGCTAAAGACATGAACAATAATAGTACTGAATTTACCAGCAGTCTGAAATTACTGCAATAAGGAAATACATGGATCATTTTCTGTGATAACATGAATGATGTTGTTGAACATATGAATTTTGGAAATTGAAAAAAGAAACGTTCTTTCCAATAAGCTGTATACAATGCATGTATGACATTTACTATCAATCACCATTGAACCCTTCTCTAGTTTTAAATTGCCACTGTCTACATGGTCTAATGCAATATGTTCATTGACTTACTTTCCTCCTCTAGAATGTTTATCATGTTAATATGACACGAGAGATATGATGTCAATAGTGAGTTATGTCTCTTGATAATGTCTGTAATTCTGAAGTCTTTCTCATTTACAGTGAAGCTCTGCCCTTCTTCCTGCTCCTTATAGACCTATCTAAGGCGAGTGCACTGGCCAGATTTGCCCTCAGTTCCACATCACAGGTGAGATGAAGAATATCTGGTCAAGAAGGAAGTGAATAAGATGTTAAGAATCAACTTTGGTGACTAACAAGAAGAACTATAATGAATCGTAAAAATTCTCAAACTTTAACACACATATATACATCTATTTTCTCTTGATAATTCTGATAAATGATAAAGGACAGTTACAGTTTTTGTTCAGGTATGTATCCTATAATATTGGAAGAATTGCACACTTTTAAACAGACATGACACCTTTGGATCAGGCATGATCACCCGAATAACACCAATTTTCATCTAGACTTGATTTTTTCGTTCTTTTCCTCATTAAACTAATATATTGCTATTGTTAATATTTTGCAGGATGAAGTAAAAGACAATATAGCTCGTGGAATGGCTATTATAGGACCAATAATCACCCTGGACGCTTTAGTGGAAACTCTAGTCATTGGAGTGGGAACACTCTCTGGTACGTTTATACTCCCATCTCATCGATTTACTTACATTTTAGGGCAAATTAAATTGAAACTTGATCTTTCGAAGTAGGAAATTGGTACTGTTGTCAGAGAACCTGTGTCTGAAATTTCTAGGGTTACCAAACTAGTCCTCTCAAGGGTAAAAATAAATCATCGAATTTGATCAAAGTGTGATTTTATTATAGCAGAAGGGTTTTTATTTCTTTTGTAATGGGAAGCTTAACTGGTGAAATGCATAGTTATTGCATGTTTTATTTACTCTGGTATTTATCCTGCAGGTGTTCACCAGTTGGAAACAATGTGCTGTTTTGGATGCCTCTCTGTCATTGCAAACTACTTGGCATTTATGACATTTTATCCTGCTTGTCTTGCTCTGGTCTTAGAGGTAACTCCTTTCTACTGTCGAAATGTCATGCATTGAGATTTTTTATTCAAATTATATACTTGCATAAAATTACCATCTTTGAGTGGATCACTGTCTCATCATAGTCTAGAACGATCATCATACAGCCAATTTATTATCTGTCTTAAAAATGATATTGTTTTCAGAGATCGTCCTGCTGGGGTAAACACTACCAAATTATATACTTTTAACTCAAAAATCAAAGAAACATCTTTCTCAATGACTTTCATCTTTGAGAACAGTGACACAAATATCATAACAAGCACTGTATTTTGAGCAGTGCTGAATCACCTCACTGGATGCTTGATGTTTCAATCTGTAACATTTGCTTAGAACCACTAGCAGGTAAGTGCTATGTACATACGTATGCAGTCATGAATCAAAGTTTCATACATAACTGACTTATCTCCCTTCATCCAGATGTCACAGGAGAAGAACCAGGGCCGTCCCGTCTGGCAGTTACAGCAGCTAACCAAGGTCCTTCAGGAGGAGGAGGAACAGAAACCGAACCCTGTCACACAGAGGGTCAAGGTCATCATGTCCGCTGGTCTGGTCCTCGTCCATGCCCACAGCAGATGGATTGCTGCATCAGGGCATGGTGTCAATGCGGCAAGCCCAATGAGTTCAACACTCAAAGCAGTCAAAGATGCCGGTCTACAAAAAATCAGTCCCGATTCCTCTCTGTGGAATTTCTATATAACTAGGTAACAAAACAGAACCGAAAGAAAAGTGATAGAAATGTTTATAACTGTTTTGCAGCATTTTCAATAATATGTACTTTAAAAATGAGTAAAATGGCCCAATTCTTTGTGCATAACTGCAAATCCTCCAGTTAACAAATAAACAAATATCCACCTGCAGCAATTTTTTTTTCACAAGATGTCTAACCTTTGTTTTAGTGCTGTGTATGTACCATGTGAAGTATTCTTCCACTACTGGTTATATTCACAGGTGCTTTACCCAGCAGTTTCTCTTTCTTTCCACAGATTATTGACAGTGAATGTAGATTATACGATCACCATAGGGTTAGCTGCCATGTTGGCCATCAAGTACATATTCTTTGATACTGACATGGATAATGACGTACTAGCCCAGTCACTCGAACGTAACCTAGGCGACTCCGCGATAAAAGGGAAAACCATGCTTCAAATGGAGGACTCTACCCCCATTACTCAATCTGAGATTATCTCCTGCAAACCAGTGCCAAAATGTGAGTCATCCTACTTCATCATGTTATCTGTTATATTTAACCTTTCGACCTTTTACTGTCACTCTGTTGTTTGGCATTGTTGGCTTGAAATGATAAATTTTGAAAGAAGGAAACAGTTGGACAACAAACTCAACATAAATGTCAAAACTTTGTTAAGTGAATTACAAATGTGGACAAGGTGAAGAGGTTACAGTTAAACCTTTGTTAACTGACCCTGCTTGGGACCAAATTGTAGAGTTGGTTTTGACAGTGTCGGGTGTATCAAGGTTCAAGATACCTTAAATTTAAGTATTGGGACGTGAGAGAATGTCGGTATTTAGAGGTTGGTCGGTTTATCCAAGTGCCAGTATTCACAGGTATCACTGTATTATTTTTACTCTTGTCCAGTTTATTTTTTTGTCCAAATTTTGGAATTCTTTCAAGTTCAATACTCTGAACTTATATTTAAAAAATTTGAGGGGTATAATTTCAGTAGATTTTTTTTTATAGTTTTGATGATTTTAGTAATCACCATGAATTCTATTATTTCATACTAAAGTATTTTTCATATTCACAGTTATAGTTGAAGAGAACAAAATTGAGGAGGTCATAGAACAAACTGAAGCCATGAAGCCTATAGTCAAACGAAAACCGTCTGTCGATCACCAGGCCTCCTTCATCATCGGGGATTATGACAGTTCTGATGATGAAAGCACTCCAAAGAAAATGGAATCGAAGGAGACGCAAACTGACTTTGACATCCATGCTTTAGAACCGCTGAAAGGTCTTGAAGCAGAACGCCCTCCCCGCCCCATTGACGAATGTATTTCTGTTATGAAATCAGATGTAAGTTTGCCATATGGTGCTGTTACTGGTAACGTTATCAAATATGCTGTTACACTTTGCATATCAAGTCATCAAAGTATTAAATTCCGGATGAAAATCTTAACGCTGCATGCTTCAAGGCATATGCTGAGACTTGACAAGTTTGGTGAATTAATCTTCCCTCTGCCAGAATTTTCAATGCAGATACAAAGCTTTATCTTTATCAGTTTTGAAACACTAAGTGATAAACGAGGGCTAAAGTGAATAATAAAACATGTAATATGTTACATTGGAATCAAATCAATTAGTGGATTAACCTGTTGGTCTTTATTTCAACATTTGTAAACCAGATTCAACCTTTGTAAACCAGAAAATGCTGAAGCCAACACACATTTTTATCCAGTGAAAACTGGTTTCACTGTATATAGAAAAATACAATACGGATCTTTACTATATTTCATACAAAAAAAAAATGATTTTACCAAATGTAGATTGTACGAAATTTGTTCAATAAGTTTGTATTGTATGTTTCAATGCAGAGCCACAATGTAAACCAACTGACCCTGGGAATTTAATGGTAACATCTGTCCATTGATCCTGTTTCATTCAGTTAGGAGGGACCTAAAATGTCTTAAGTTCGTTCAATCAGGAGGTACCTATACTGTTGAATTTTATCTAATGCGAAGGTACCTAAAGATAAGTTGAATTTTATAAGTTGAATTTTATTCAATCAGCAGGTACCTGAAATGTTGAATTTTATCCAATCAGGAGGGACCTAAAATGTTGAATTTTATCCAATCAGGAGGGACCTAAGATGTTGAATGATGAGGAAGTGATCCAGCTGGTTGAGAAGAAGCACATCCCCTCCTACAAGCTGGAAAGTATGCTGGAGAATCACGAGAGAGGGGTGGCCATCCGACGGAAAATGATCTCCAGTTTAATCACCAACCATGATGCCTTGGAAAATCTGCCCTATATGAACTATGATTACACTTATGTAAGCAATAATGTCCCTGTGACGTTGTCTTAGCCCCTGAGTATGTGATAAATCAGGTCCATAGTTGGGGGGGGGGGGGAGTCGGGGGTCGACAAATGGAGTTCCGTCTGAGCAAAAGTTCACATCTCACACATAGGTGTTAAAATTTTTTGGAAACTATCTAAATGCCTGTCAAAATATATCATCAGAACTGGGCGTTTTGCGTCTCAAAATTCAATACAATTTTTAGTAGGGCCATCTTAAAAAGTCCATAAAAATAGAAAAAGGAAGACTGAACCGACCGTTTACATCTAGTTTTGAAAAATGTGCTGTCCCATGCAGTCCAAAGCTTGAGTCTACTTCTAAACATTCATCTAGAAGTCTAAAAGTGTTTACAAATCAAAATTATTCTGTCAGAATGCACCAGAAAGCACCAGTTTACATCTACATGTACATTAAAAGGCTCCCGGAAAAAATAGGGGGAAGAAAGTGATTTCCACTTGAGGTATATTTTCTCTACGTCCCTCTACAAAAGTTCTTTGAACATGTCAATGTAAAAAAACATCCCATCAAAACCCACCAGAAAACACAATTCTACTAAATTTAAAATTTCCCAGGACGAACCCTATAGTATAAGTTCACTATAAAAACCTTTCTACATTTTTACTTAAAAGCTGCTTAATATCTTTTTTCTCAACATCGACACTGAATATTCAAGTTTTCCACAACAGGATTTGTTCTAAAGTAAACTTTTGTTTTAGGTTGAGGGTGCGTGTTGTGAAAATGTGATCGGGTACATGCCTGTACCAGTGGGTGTGGCTGGACCTTTACTTATGGATGGAGAAACATATCATGTTCCTATGGCAACCACAGAGGGTTGTCTTATAGCCAGTACTAACAGAGGCTGTAGAGCCTTGTCGGTAAGTAAACCTGTATGCTTTATGAGGTAAATCTTCAGATAATTTGATTAGTCTTGTACATAGATACAGTGAAACCTGTGAATACCGACACCTGATTAAACTGTCCAATCTTTAAATACTAACATTATCTTGGGTTAAATTAGTTAAATTTAGGATACATGTATTTTGAACCTTGATAAAGCAGAACCATGTCAAAACTGCCAGTAAATCGGGTCCCTAGCATGATCAGTTTACACAGGTTTCACTGTAAATCATAGTAAAAACACTTGAGAATTTTTTGTAATTTTGTTAAATTCACCATGCAATGTTGCTGTGTAATGTTGCGAAACCAGATACAGTTGTACAATCCACTGGAACAAATGGATGAGAAGAAGGGCTTGGGTTATTTGCTACTAAAGATTGATTATCAATATGATTTATCATTTCCACGATTTCTCTAACTTTTCCAGCAAAGTGGTGGTGTGACCAGCTGTGTGATAGCAGATGGTATGACCAGGGGTCCTGTAGTCAAATTATGCTCAGCTAAGAGAGCCAGGTAAGTCATAGACAAGTTTGTAATACATGTAGATCAGTTCAAGTAAAGATACAAAAACTTATCATGAACTCATCTAGTGAATTTTTACAGTTTTATCTATTTTGTTATTTCTTACTCCGGTTTTCCACTCAGAATTCTGTTTGTAATCTCATCATAATCTTCTCATAATCACACATCATCCCTATTACAGTAATCCCTCTAATAATTCGATCTCTCTATCATAATTCAACCACCCCCAATTTTTGGGACAAAATTCAATTGGCTGTTCTAATAAATTTCATAGCTCTCTAAAAGCATCGAAATAACAAAGAAATTATTATTATTATTATTATTAAAAATGGATTATCTTTATGATTTTGGACCATTTGGTCAACTTTCTTTTTGAAAGTACCGAAAGTACAATTGTACCGATAGAAATATAGTTCACTGATTGCCTGTCATTGGCATACAAAAATGTAAAATTTCTAGACGAATACTTTCATCAGATTATATCTTGTTCGAAAGCTTGGAGTATCGTCTTTGAAACTATGTAGGCGATGATAAATATATCTTCACTTCATTCATGCTTGTGAGAGTGTTGATACCAGCTTGGAACTGTTAATAATGCTGGTACAGAGGGAGTTAATAAATTTGATCACCACCTGATTTTATGGTGGGAAATTTCACTTCCTTGAATGAATATTACAGGTATTACCATATTGAATCTGTATTGATAGTGATCATTTGTTTTTGTTATTTCTTACTTTGGTTCATCATGTCATCAGAATACTGTTTCCCTTCAAAATCATGAACACCTTTCATACCTCTTATTATACAATACATATACTGTTTCTAAATAACCTTGAAAGTACATGAATAGTTCTACCAATAATTTGACTGCCCAGACAAATTTTGAGACATCAAAATGAGTTGTGCATGTGAAAATGGACACTTGCAGGAGAGCAAGTGAGAAAATCCATGGTATTTCCAATAATGTTTAAATCCCCCCATCAAAATTCAATCACCTCAAACTTTGGAGACAAAATTCAATCAACTGTTCTGATAAATTTGATAACCCTCTAAAATCAATGAAATGATGAAAAAATAATGGATTATATGCATGATTTTAAACCATTTTATCAACTCAGTTTTCTAGTAAATTTGATCACCTCCATATTTCATGGTGGGGAAAATTTCACTGGCATTGAATTATTAGAAGGATTACCATACCTAACAATAGGTTACTTGTAACACTTCAACAAAATACTAGTACCAAACCATTCAAAACTCAAAAATTATATATGTTCTTCTATTTTACAGTGAATTGAAAGCTTGGCTGGAAGACCCAGACAACTGTCAGAAAGTTAAAGATGTTTATAGTACAACCAGCAGGTTAGTGGAATTTCCGAATATTTCCACGTCAATCATATTAACTCTTTCCCACAATTAAATGAGTTTTGATGAGTTGTCGTGATCCCCGTGTAAACGCGTTTGATGTGTGGTCACATAACCCATGAAGATAGATTTGAACGAGTATGTTGTTATTATTTTTTGGCCATTTTGTGGTAGTTCACTTGCTTCACAACCTGTCAGAGTGTTATGACGACTTTCATCTCTTCTTCAACAATATTTATTTTAGTTTTCCTGCAACAGTGGATAGACCATGGGGTAGCTCTTTGGGCGAGGGGGTGGGGGGGGGAAGGTGAGATGACTCCCTTTGGTGCCTGTTTTGGGTTCTTAAAGTGTTGTGAATATGTTATCTGGAAAACATCCTTGTCAAACATTTTAGTTCGACTGAAAGCTAGTTATTTACAGGTCACCAGTTATAGCAAACGGTAACATCAGCATATTTAGTTTGACACAATGTTTATACCACAGCTTAATCGGTTGGAGTGATACATTTTGATTGACAGCTGTATGTGTATTTCATTGTCAGGTTTGCCAGGTTACAGAAGTTACAGATAGCTCAGGCCGGTCGTCATCTCTTCATTCGCCTGGTCTCTACCACTGGTGACGCTATGGGCATGAACATGCTCTCCAAGGTAAGCTCATCAACAATAGTACAGTGAAACCTGTGTATACCGACCATGCTCAGTACCAGATTATACTGTCTGTCTTAAAATTTGGCCGAAGGGTATTGTCGTCGTCATGTACGTCCGTCCGTCTGTCCGTCTGTCCGTCTGTCCGTCTGTCCGTCACACCTTTCTCGTTACCAAGATATCTTTAGAACGACTTACCCTAGGCACACCAAACTTGCATTGCACATCCATATGCTCGTGCCCCAGAACCCTATTGAATCTGGGCCTGATTGGTTGGAAACTTTGGCGGCCATCTTTAATTTATGCGAAATCATCACAGCTTTCTCGTTACCAAGATATCTTTAGAACGACTTACCCTAGGCACACCAAACTTGCACTGCACATCTATATGCTCATGACCTAGAACCCTATTGAATCTGGACCTGATTGGTTGGAAACTTTGGCGGCCATATTTAATTTATGCGAAACCATTAATCTTGTGTATCTCAGGTACCATTTCACTGTTCAGTGTGAAACTTAGTATAGATCATCGATGCATCAAGAAACTTCAAAGGAATGACCAAACCAGTTTCCCTGATTCGGTGGAAATCTTGGCGGCCATCTTTGATTTATGCAAAATCTTTTATGATATATATCTTTGATACCATTCAAGTGTTCTATACGAAACTGGGTATACAGCATCGATGTATTAAGAGACTTGCAATGAATAACCACATCAGTTCCTCTGAGTGGGGGGAAGGATGGGCGGCCATTTTTAATTTATGCAAAATCATTAATGATCTCGTTCTCTGATACCGTTCAAGTGCTCGATGTAAAATTTGGTATACATCATCGATGCATCGAGAGACTTATGACAAATGACAGTTCTGGTTTCTCTGATTGGGCGGAAACCTTGGTGGCCATCTTTAATTTATGCAAAATCTTTAATGATGTATATCTCTGATACCATTTCAATGTTCTATATGAAACTTGGTATACAGCATCGATGTATCAAGAGACCTTCAATGTATAACCACATCAATTCCTCTGAGTGGCGGGAAGGATGGGCGGCCATCTTTAATTTATGCAAAATCATTAATGATCTCTATCTCTGATACCGTTCAAGTACTCGATGTAAAATTTGATATACATCATCGATGCATCAATAGACTTACGATAAATGACAGTTCTGGTGTTTCTGATTGGGCGGAAACCTTGGTGGCCATCTTTAATTTATGCAAAATCTTCAATGATGTATATCTTTGATACCGTTTCAGTGTTCTATATGAAACTTGGTATACAGCATCCATGTATTAGAAGACTTGCAATGAATAACTACATCAGTTCTCCTGAGTGGTGGGAAGGATGGGTGGCCATCTTTAATTTATGCGAAATCATTAATGATCTCTATCTCTGATAACTTTCAAATGCTCGATGTAAAATTTGCTATACATCATCGATGCATCAAAAGACTTATGTAATGAATACCGGTTTCTCTGATTGGATGGAAACCTTAGAGACCATTTCTAATTACAAAATTTGTCATAATCTGTATATTTGTCACTTGACTGCTTGGTGTTACTGAAGTCTTGCTTCAAATTGAATACATTATGAATGGCTGGCGCCCAGAGCCGAGGGGTTTTCTGATGCGCAGCTTCGTATTAAGGTTCAAAATACTTTAAATTTAAGTATTGGGACCATGGATAATGTCGGTATTTAGAGGTTGGTCGGTTTATGTCCCAGGTGTCAGTATTCACAGGTTTCACTGTATTCAAATAACTTTTGTCTGATCTTAAAAGCTCAATGAATCTGAAAAATGTGAAAACCTGTTTTCCATAGACGGGTCCATCACAATGGTTCAAATTCAACTGTTCTGATAATGGGACATACGGTAATTTCCCTATTAATTCGCGATGTAGTGATGAAACTCAGCACTCCAAAAATTGGCTACTTTCGAATTATTTGTTGAGCGAATTCTAGAAAAACGCGAGTGTTTGAATTAAATATCGCGCCGACTTTCACGGAGAATCCAAAATGGCGGACCGCTTCGCCGTGGTCGTAGTGATCGTATTTATTACTGTGTATTAACTTGATATCTCATCAGTTTCCATAAAATGCAGTGTATGATGTCAGAAAATCTCCTCTACCCTGATAAAGGCGTCTAATTTTATTCGAGGAAGTCGAGCATATTTATCGAGCGACAAGTTCAGCACGATCATGCAGATTTTTGAGCTGACATCCGTAAATTCGCGTCCATAATAACATCGTAAAAGTAGGCCAAAACATTGAATGTATTCCTTCCTTTTTGTTCAGTATTAGCTAACTGACATGGAATTGAATGAATATTCTGGAAATATAAAACTATACACATATTAGAGTATTCCATGTTCGAGTCGTTCGGTATGTCGACGTTGTTGTTGTGTACCCTGAAAATGAACCAACGGCAAATTTGTGTAGGATTGTATCACGGAGTTTTAGACAGACTAAACTTTTGGTCTTCACTGTGCATGATTTTACACACACCATCCAGGACTTGAATAAATATCCCGGACCTATGATACGAAATTAATGTTGAATTAACGGCGGATTGTACAAGAGAACCGAGTGTCAGTCGGCAATACACGTTTCGATTGGTTTGTTTCAAGTATGAGAATATCTATTCCGGTATCGGTACTGTAACAGTTTACTAAAAGTAAAAGTCGAAGTATGATATCGTTCTGAATATTAATTAAATACTGGTATGTTCTCATCTCCGAAACTTTACTTAATGCCATTTAAATGTTTCTCAAATTTGTTTAGCACATAGAGTAATGGAATGGCGATAGCGATGTTTTGATTCTTAGTGTAAAAATGCGCGGTGTAATTCCAAAGAATTTTTGATTGCTGGAATTTTGGTAAGTTCGTGGGTATATTCGTAAGAAATATTTTCATTCACAATAAAATATTTAACAAAACCGGAAAGAGTAAGTCTTTATGATAACTATATTTGAACAAAACAGAGCACATGCAGAGATGATTGTTGTCGGCGCTTCACATGTGATTCACTGTGTGATTTCCTGTCTCTGTTTCATTAAACGATAGATGCAATCAAAGCCAAGATATAACAAGTTTGAATGAGGTATTGTGAAATTTACAGGACGAACAAGGGCCACACATTAACACACAAACCCATAATACTGCAGCGTTAATTTGAAACCCCTTTAAATTGCCTCTTGCTGGTGAATCGCGCATCCTCACCCAGAGCTGAATTTGGGCTTCCGAAGGGACAAGGTATTCCCCAGGCAGTCAATTCAATGTTATTACACACGATCTCATTTGCATATGAATAAGTGTCATTTCCAGTCTGGGCGAAACTTGCATGCTGCACGTGGACTCTCCTATTTCACTATATATTTCATGCTGTTCAGATTCTCTCCACTGGAAACATCTTGTCACCCCTATCCTGACTTTGGATTCTTCCATTTTATGTGGTTTTCTCTGGAGGACAAGCTGTGCTGAATGGGGAAATAGCTGGACAGGCTAAAAATAAACTAAACACTTCATTAGCAAACTATCCCGGTACTCAAAACAATGTAGCCATTGACAATTTAAATATCAAAGGAGACCTGCAGCAAATGCCATTCATGTGGAGGCTTGGTGTTTCAGTAGGAAATTGAGGGGCACTGAGGGGGTATACTATTATGTCGTGCGATGTGAACACATCGTTTCAAGTTTTTCCTATACAGTGAACCTTAATTATGATAATAATAAAAATACGGCCTCTTTCACGAACATGCTATTAGATATTGTATTGTATGTTGAGTATTATTAGAAGGGAGAAAAATCAGAGAACCTGATGAAGAATGCAGGACGAGTCAGATCGATCACCGTAATTCTGTAGGTTTGTTTACGGTCAAATATACTTACCACATGGGGTCTGCGTAAATACCTCACCTTGTCGTGTGGATAATAACACGGACGTATGGACTGTTAGGGGGAGGGAGGGGGGAATGGATGTTCTGAAAGAAAAAAGGAAACCCTTTCACCATTGTTTGTGATCTTCCAGGCTTGTCGATACGTTGTCATGCACAAACAAGTGATGCTCGAGAATTGTAGTCCAGATTTTTTATTTTTAGAAATTTTTATTGATCAAAATACTAAAATAAAATCAACGTTAAATGTACATCCTTCCAAAAGGCTTTTCGTGATGGCTCATTTTTGACGTCAAATAATGGTCGTTTGATTGTCCACTTCACCTGAAAATATAACGAATAGCATACAGCATACCGAAAGGTTAAATCGCATCTTGCTTTCCCCAAACGAAGAATTCAGTTGCTGTGAAGAAATCTGATGCAATTCACCAGCACACGCGTTACAACTTGATATCTCCGCGGGAACGTCACCCGACAAAGTTTGAACTCTGCTCCCTTCCAGTGCCTCCTTTGAACACGGCCCAAGTGCCTCCCATACGAATAATACAGGGCAGGTCGGGCAGGTAAATGGGGGACAGCGAGGGGTTTAGCATATACGACGAACAAATATATTAACGTTGAAGATCTCTCAAATTTGTTACTTAAAATAATGTGTGTTTTTCAAATAAAAGAATGCTGGTTTAAAGAAGGATATTTGATATACGAACGCTGGAAACTGAAGAATGATTTAATAGCGGGCCGTGTGCAGACACTCGACCATGTGCGGGGGACTACCGTATATATTTTTCCCGACTGCGGCGAAACGCGATCAAGTTAGGATAAAATTACAGGACTGCGGAGTTAATTGAATCAATTGTTTTCCTTATAGACTGTAAGTAATAGTAATTCAGTCTGATTATATTGTACCATTCCCTGTTGTTTCTCTGCGCTTACAAATAATAGCATACGCCGATATACTATACGAGATTCTAGTAACATATTCACTTTACTTTCATCGGCACGAACTCCGTGGCGAAAACGGGAGTGTTCGAATTTATTGTTTCACGGATATTGAAAATGCTCCCGTGTTCGTTTTATTAGGATGGACAAAATCACGACAGCGGAAAAATCGGCCGTTTTCGAATTAAATTTGGAAGGTGAATTAATAGGGAAATTACCGTACCTATTTTGTTTGATAGGGGGTTATTGAAATGGTTATTTTCAGGGTTTGTACACAAGGTATATAAACTAAATAGCATGTTAATATCCAGTTTGATATTTCACATTTCCTTTTTCTCAGGGCTCGGAGAAGTCGCTAAACTTCCTTGCTGAGATATTTCCAGACATGCAAATTGTCAGCTTGAGTGGAAATTTCTGTACGGACAAAAAGCCAGCTGCTATTAACTGGTGAGCTCTTTCACATTGTCTTAACCCTTTCACTGATTATTTCCCCTGACAAAAGTGACATGCTGACGATCAATTCCCTGAGAACTGTTAAAATTTGTATATGTTGTCTTTGGAATGTTAGAAAACGTGTTTGCGTCTGAGATTTGTAGAAAAACATAGGGACCCCGTCTCCACAATGAACACTCCGGTGTTATTTGCTCCAGTTTTATAGCAAAATAAATAAAATAGCATACAAAATTAGGTTTTACTTCAAGAGAATGCGCTTTCCCCGGCTTTCTCGACTTGAAAACATCAAAATTCAACGGAGAAATCGTCTTTTTTCGATCGCATTTGACAGTGTTTATCTTGAGTTGTACTCGACCATTTGCACTGTTTGACCTCTCATTGGAAAGTGTGGGTTTTCCCCTTTCTGTACATCACATGACCTGGGACGGATGGCAAAAATAAAACGGAGGATACGATTGGATTGAAAATGATGTAATTCCATTTTTCCAGCCACTGTCTACGCGCTTCTTATCTGTTGGCGGATGGAGGTCACGTGGGCGAAATTACGCATACCGATTGGCTCGTCGTCCGAAGCGGCAACCATCTTGGGCGAAATAGAAAGTTGGTTGTCAAACTTTGTGGATCAAGACTCGTAAAAATATGGAAATAAACTTTGCCGGTTGTCGTTGGCAGTTTTAATCGTCTGGGGAATATTCACCACGCTTTACCAGTCGTGTAACATCAAAAATACAGGAGTTAGGATGAGGTTTTCGATGATTTTTTTCATTTCTGCGGCTTGCTGCCGAGAGGCCCGTCACACGGTATGTGGAAAAAAACGGTCGTACGGGTGGCACTCTCGTTATCCCCGTACACCGGGTTTAATCGGTGAAAGGGTTAACCCTTTCAATGTTGATGACGTGCAATGCACGTCACTGCTTTCTCTCCTCATTGTGTTCATGACGTGCAGTGTACGTCCAAGTTCGCAGTCATTCTGGGACAGTGACGTTACGTCGGCGGACGTAATTCTATGCATTGAGAGACACGCTGATCAAACAGAAGGTAATTCCGTCGTTACCGGCGCATCCGCAAATGGCATTTCCTATTAATTTGACATCAAAGCATGGTCGACACGTCTAAGTGTACAGTATTCTTGTAAAGGCCACGACATGGCAGGAGAACCCAGGTTAAACAGTGAAAGGGTTAAGAGAAATCTGCTATACATGTCACTGGTCACTCCCATAAAATACTGTACCAGGTCTGTTGCCTCGAGGGAAAGATTAATTACCTCTACATGATGTGGTTGTACATGGCTAGTCACCCATGTCCTGCTAATCAAATCGTAGTTATATCGTTATTATATGGCCGAAATATTGCTGATCAGGACATTAAACCCGAACACACACACTCACCCACTCATAAAATACCATTACAGTGAAACCTGTATGAACCAAATGTGTGAAGGTAAAGTCTTCTAAATATTGACAGCGGCCATGATACCATGTTTGATTTTCCCATGCTTTTGAACATGTATAAGCCAGAAACCTGTCTTAATCGACATAATATTTTGATTGTAAGCTAAACCAGTTCTATTCGAATTGGAATGTTAATAAATTCACTGCTAGATCGTTGCTGAATAGAATAGGGGAGTAATTACTTCCAGCTTACGCACATTTCTGTTATTCTTTTAGAGGAAATAGTTGTGATATTTTTTGTTATATTCAAATTTAAGATCTTCTTACAAATAACCTTCTCAAAGGTTTCAAGCTAATGAATTTTTTTTTCTTAAAGGATCAATGGTCGTGGAAAGTCCGTCGTGTGTGAAGCTATTGTCCCAGACAACATTGTGAGAAATGTGCTCAAGACCTCGGTACCTGCTCTAGTGGAACTGAATATCAGTAAGAACTTAGTGGGATCTGCCGTGGCTGGAAGTATCGGTGGCTTCAATGCACATGCCGCCAACATTGTCACCGCCATCTATATTGCTACTGGTCAGGTGAGTGCTCTTTTCTGATTCACACTTTCCACTTTCCAGACGGCCATTCTGAGTATCGTTTAATTTTTGAAATGGAGTATGTAGCCTGATTTAGAATAACAATTAACATGATCCGTCTTGATAATTCAAAAATGAAAACTAAGAAAACAACACCATTTCTTTAAACTTTTATTATAACATTTTGACAAATATTTTGAGAGCAACAATGGTATGCTATTCGAATCACCCACAGAGTAGAGATACTTTCCACATGTAGTATTTCCAGGTGCAACTAAATATCTGACTTTCTGTATTGACCAGGATCCTGCTCAGAACATCTCCAGCTCCAATTGTCTGACCCTGATGGAACCCACTGGTCCTAACAACACTGACCTGTACATCACCTGTAGTATGCCCTCAATAGAACTCGGTACTGTTGGAGGGGGCACTGTTCTACCACCACAGGCTGCTTGTTTAGAGGTGAGTTATCTACCTTGATGTGATTTTTAAAATTCCCATTGGGTTGTCGCCGTTCAATATAAATAATAGTGGGTTTCCATTCACCTGACTCGCTCGGTGTGAAGTTGGTTTTGGTGCCCTGAACTGTACCTGGCTGATAATGCCAGTGCATAGTGACATTCCATACCTATTTATACCTTATTCTTCTAATTATTCAGACGGCTAAACTTAACTTCAGGCTAATGTGGAGAGAAAATCTGCAAACATTCTACAATTTCACTAGCTATCTTTGCAGTTCTTGGGATAAATAACATATCCATGCCTCAGTTGAAATAAAAAGAAATGGGGTAGTTATTTTGTATAATTTTCAGTTTTAGTCCTTGGTACTTTACTGATCGTACTTAAAAATGATACCATATTTCTATCGGGTTTGGCTTGAATTCACTAAGTTACCAGCTGGTGAATATTGGAAGTGCTTAAATTACACGGAATGTTCTTATGTCATGTCTTACTATTGTAGATGCTGGGTGTGAGGGGAGCATGTCGCGAGAATCCTGGTCAGAATGCCAAACAACTGGCCAGTATCGTCTGTTCTACTGTCCTTGCTGGAGAGCTCTCGCTAATGTCAGCACTGGCTGCCGGTCATCTTGTCAAAAGTCACATGACACATAATAGGTGAGTGTTCATCACATATACAAAAGTAAAATATGTACCAGTTTACCACTTCAAAGGTCAAACACCACAGCTGTTCCATCTTCTTGACAGTTAGTTTGCTGGATGAGATGAGAAACAAAATCATCTATACTCTTTTAGCTGTGTGAATTAGTAGAGTTTACTTGGTAGAACACTGAATTTGTTGAATTTTTAGAGTGGTTACTATATTTCAAATTCGTTGAAATGTTTACTAAAAATATTTAGATCACCATTTGTCTTCATTCTCTTGTTATTGATTTTGGTGGTCAGAGTTTTGTATTTGCACGAATATTGACAAGTTCATTAATATTTGTTACCCTCACAGGTCCAGTCTGAACATGGCACCGAGCACACCTAGTTTACCCAGTATTATAGAGAACAATGAACAGCCAGGAACATGCGTCAACAAGGCTGCATGATCAGTTAGTCCCATATAACTGGTGTCATTACCAGTTGTCTATCAGAGTGAACATTAAACCGTGGGCCATGAACACAAATGACTTGACATGATGGAACGATTAGCCAATCTCAAGCTGTTCATAGACCGCCTCTTGTAGGTTGGATGGTGCATTCATGAAATCCGGATAAAAAAATCCTCCACATCGGCAGATCATCCTCGAATTGAAAGATCTTCAAGCTGGCTGACTGACTGAAAATAATAATTATTTATTACTTGTGATATTTGCTGGTTTACGGCCTAGTTGATCTCTATTAACGTCATGTGCCGGGTTTGGTGCAGTAGTATGGAGGACTTGTGATTCTGACAGGAGCGGTGTAATCCAGACAATTAGAGTTAAACCTTTCCAAAGAGTTCTAGCTTGTACGTCTACCTGCATGTAAATGTTTATACCACATCAGACTCCACTAATATCCCAATGATCAATATATTCGAGCGAACAATCACACCAACAATTCTAACCTCAACGTTTATGTGGTAGATTTGAAAGAGATCTTTCTCTCCCGATATCACAATATATGAAAATCCATAATTTATACTGTATATATGCAGAGTATGATACATATTTGAGCTGTGTAAATCTACGTGAAATCAATAAATAGGGATTAATGACACAGTCAGTAATCAATAATAAATAGGGGTTAATGACACAGTCAGTAATCAGTAAATAGGGATTGATGGCATAGTCAGTGATCAGTAAATAGGGATTGATAGATTGCACAGTCAGTAATCAATAAAAAGGGATTGATGGCATAGTCAGTAATCAATAAGCACAAACTGATGACACTTTCAGTACATGCTCCATAGTTCTGTCATAGGAATTGTTTTATCCCACCTCACCGGTATGACCGGGGTAATCCAATTTACTAGTACACTTACCCCTCAGTATAACGGTGAAGTTGGGGGAGAAAATACTTGAACTATAGTTGTCTTCATAACAGCAGCATACATATTACTGATATATTTTGAGGGACATAACAGTGGCTTTGGTATACTGAAACCTGCTGTACAATGAACCCTGTTATAATGAGGCAGATGATTACATGAAGTTCTTAGAAAGATGTATGTTTGGAGATCATTATCACTTCAATTTCTTCCAAATTCTACGAGTGGATAGATTTAACTAGGACCTTGGTAGGCTGTTGAGTATTTGATTCACAATTCTGAGTGATTGTTCTTAGTTGATGGAAGTATTATGACATGTACTCCAGATAATCTGCCATTCTACAATGTAGTTCAAACTGTAAATGTTTATAAAACAAGAAACCATTTATTTTGCAAATCAGTTTCATAATTGTTTTTATGTTTTGTATGTTCTTTTTCTCCTTTTAGTTTTGAACATAATTTCTGTTCTTTCTTTGTTTTTTTAATGTATTTCTCTTCATTTAATCTGTTTCCGTGTTTATTTAAGCATTTTGATACTAGCAGTGTTTAAACCTTGAGAAGTCTTCCGGCATTAAAGTCAAAGATACATGACAGGTTGTGGTTCAATCTATCCAAAACTTATTTCCGTGGTAAACATGAGTGCTGTTTTATCTAGTCATGCATGTAAATGTTTATACCACATCAGACTCCACTAATATCCCAATGATCAATATATTCGAGCGAACAATCACACCAACAATTCTAACCTCAACGTTTATGTGGTAGATTTGAAAGAGATCTTTCTCTCCCGATATCACAATATATGAAAATCCATAATTTATACTGTATATATGCAGAGTATGATACATATTTGAGCTGTGTAAATCTACGTGAAATCAATAAATAGGGATTAATGACACAGTCAGTAATCAATAATAAATAGGGGTTAATGACACAGTCAGTAATCAGTAAATAGGGATTGATGGCATAGTCAGTGATCAGTAAATAGGGATTGATAGATTGCACAGTCAGTAATCAATAAAAAGGGATTGATGGCATAGTCAGTAATCAATAAGCACAAACTGATGACACTTTCAGTACATGCTCCATAGTTCTGTCATAGGAATTGTTTTATCCCACCTCACCGGTATGACCGGGGTAATCCTGCTGTACAATGAACCCTGTTATAATGAGGCAGATGATTACATGAAGTTCTTAGAAAGATGTATGTTTGGAGATCATTATCACTTCAATTTCTTCCAAATTCTACGAGTGGATAGATTTAACTAGGACCTTGGTAGGCTGTTGAGTATTTGATTCACAATTCTGAGTGATTGTTCTTAGTTGATGGAAGTATTATGACATGTACTCCAGATAATCTGCCATTCTACAATGTAGTTCAAACTGTAAATGTTTATAAAACAAGAAACCATTTATTTTGCAAATCAGTTTCATAATTGTTTTTATGTTTTGTATGTTCTTTTTCTCCTTTTAGTTTTGAACATAATTTCTGTTCTTTCTTTGTTTTTTTAATGTATTTCTCTTCATTTAATCTGTTTCCGTGTTTATTTAAGCATTTTGATACTAGCAGTGTTTAAACCTTGAGAAGTCTTCCGGCATTAAAGTCAAAGATACATGACAGGTTGTGGTTCAATCTATCCAAAACTTATTTCCGTGGTAAACATGAGTGCTGTTTTATCTAGTCGTCGCATTTATACAAATGTATATCATGTACATAGATGTACCAATGCTTGAATTGCTTTAATTCTGGAAATCCCTTGTAATTAAAGGTACTTTCCTTTAACTACAATCAGTATGTATGTGTCTAGTATGTATATTTAGTCCGGTAATATGTTCACTTTAATGTGATTTCTCCAGAAAGCTGTCTTACTGAAGTCATTGTGACCTATTGAGCTTAGAAAATGAACCAAATAATTAATTGCATAGAATGAATTCTAATTCCAGACTTTCACGAAATGACCATCATCACACTATCCATCAGTTCAGTGTAATGGTATCTAATGCAAAAATATGTGTAACAAACTGAAATATTAGGTAGAACGGCACTTTGTGCTCTTCATGAATGTTTGGAAACACTACTGTGTAAGATCAAGGCTCGGTGCCAAGTCATTCACCAGCTTGTTGGGGAAAAGGTTGGATGGCTTAAATGTTCTGAACAACAAAAATAATTTGATTCTGTATGATCTTACCTTTATGTTCAGCTCTTGTTTATCACAAACTGTCCAGTTTTAGCTTCACAGGAGATCAAAACGCGAAACCAAAACTCGTCTACTGCAACCAGCGGTTGTGTTGGTGCGTAATCTCCACACGGAGCCATTATGAGTTGTTCAAAATGGAAGTAGTCGCTCTGACTTTCTGTCTGTCCTGAAGCTAAAAGTGGACAGTTTCTGATAAACAAGAGCGGAATATAAAGGTAAGATCATGGAGAATAAAATTAATCTTTTGTTTGTGACTAGCTGCTTCCGATAATATGAGCCGTCCAACCTTTTTCCAATAACTACAGCTGATGAATGGCTTGGCGCTGGGACCTTGATCTTGCACAGTATAGAAAGACTCCATCGGAGCATTTCCAAAAAATGTTTCCAAAACCTAAATTTCTGTGATTATGTTCCACTACTTATTGAAGCTGTCTGTGACTTTATCATACTGTTGTCTGCCTGCATTGGTAGCTCTGTGAATATGAAATAAACAAAGTGAATGTAATTGGTCTTTCTGTTTTTTAAATTATGTCAGTAAAGGGATAAGATAAATGGTATAACTGTGGCTTATCCAGTTCTGTAAATGTAGAGCCTATTTCTTTTAAGCGGCACTTGGTTTTCACCACAACTGACAGTGGGTTCCAGTGAAGATGACTGACCTTGATTCATTTTATCAAGGTCAAATTCTAGTATTGGTGATCTCCTTTGAATTTTTACAGCTAGGCTCTCCAAATTCATACTACATTATTAGAGCATTTCCACAAAGTGGATGCTCTTATGTTTTCGTGAGAAATGGCTCCGCCGGATCCGCCGCCGCGACTTTAAACGTGAATATCTCTGAAACCGTTAAATATTTTCGGGTCACAATTTGTGTGCTATCTCCTTAGGCCTGGGAAATTTGTCTGGTTGTGTTTTGATAGCTGCTGCTCACCACTAGGTGGCGTTGTAGTCAGAGCATAGGTGAACCTTTCTGTGACGATTTCGGCTGAACAGCTTGTCCGATTTCTTTGAAATTTATTACAATGGTCTTGAAGGATAGGCAGTTTGCTGAAAAGGTTTTGGTGTAGCTGGCATAACTTAGAAAGGCAAGTTTTTTGCGTCTCAAAAAAAAAAGTTTTTCGTGAAATGAAATGTACCAATTCGCTTGGAGAAATATTTAAAAACTGTTCTATTCTAGGCTGCCAAGCATAAATATAGGATTGCTGACATGATAATTCCCTTTCGGTGTGAATCAAATTGCCATTCAAATGAAAAATCTCAATTATCTGACTTAACATCAAAACCTTCTTAACCATTATCATGATTAATTTTTTTTTCATTGAACTCTTATGTGCCTTCTCCCTAGGGCTTTATAGATTTCACCTGCTTGATTTTCGTGGTATTTGGTCATCACTAGGTGGCACTATAGACTTGAATTCAGGTAAACATGTGTAACATGATATCTTCTAAACAACTTGTTTGATTTCCATGAAATTTGGGTATAATGATCTTGCAAGACAGGCAAAGGACTGACAAGATTCTGGTGGTGTTGGCGAAATCATGGAGGCACGTTTTTGCATCGCAAAATAAGATTTTTTTTCTTCAAAAAAAATGGAAATTTACTTCTTTGAATCAGGAAAAAGTAATTCTAATTTGCCTAACATGAATATAACATTCCCAATGTTATAATTCACATCCCTTGTAAACCAAATGGCTTTTTTTAATACGTGAAATTCTCAATACTTAGTCCAATATCTACATTCCCAGGCCAGATCTGGGGATTTTGCTTCATCATGTAGCTTCGTGATATTTGTTCATCATTGGGTGGCACTACAGACAGTAGACTTATACAGCACAATTTATTGGCTTTTCATGAAGTTTACTATTGTGATCTTTTTAGACAACTGATTTTAAAGAATTGATCTCCCATATGAATTTCGTGACCCATCAACATAATGCTTTATTTATATTTCATAATGCGTTCTTTTTTACAATTCATAATTTAAGTAACATTATAGTTTTAAAATGGGTTGAAAGGACATTGATGCTGCTAGCACTGGCATATATGCGGCAGTGGGGTTTTTTTACAGCTAAATAGGTTAAATCAGACCCTGCTTACACAAAATGCTAAAATGCAGCCAGAGAAAGTAATCTGCCATCAGTCTAGTGTGATACTGTATGAAAAATTGCAATGATTTAAGACAGCTTGAAATCATGACATTTTGGTCAAATTGACATACTGTAACACTGATATTCTCCTTTAAATTGCAGGCCTACACTATCAGCTAAGCCTACATAGTGTATATGCCTGTATGTTGTGCGTTCAAGTGATTAATCTGAAGTGGGTGAATTATTGCATAATGCACTTAACATAAGGGGACTAGTGCTTGTGTCAACAAAGTAAACAGAATCACTGCTACTTCTCTCTCCAATACTGATAATAATAATCTGATCCTGTTTGAACAGCGGTATGGTTATCCCAATAACACTTGCTTAGTCTCCAGTGACTTTGAAGCCCTTGGCTTCCAGATGTCTAAGCATTCTGGCCAATTTTCAATGAGTAAAATCACAAATTATCACTTCGTTAATGCTCATTTGTTTGTTTTTTCATGTGCAGATCCCCAGAATTTGCTTGGAACTTGAGAGATGAAATGGCGCATGTACCATTTGACCGCATAGTTATACAACTGTTAACTATTTTTTAGACTGAAAAATTGGCAAGATTTTTGAAGTGGAACTTCTACATTGCTGCTATATGGCACATCTCACCTGGGAAATTTTTATATATAATTTAAGTAAAATGGTTCTGGTGCATTTTGACAGAATATTTAGACTTTGAAGATATTAAACGATGCATCAAATGGAACTGAATTGTCCATGTCATCTGTGTCTCTTTCTGTCTGTCTGTTCATCTTTCTGGTCATACCACATATGCAGATAGTGATGGATCAGAAGCCTTATGAAAATGACTTCACCTGTTTTATCAAGGTTAAATGTTAACAGCAGTATTTTTTAAAGAAGTTAAGACAGGCTCTCCAAATTCATAATACATGTGCAATTGGTGACTGACTAGAAGTCTATCTAAGTTGACTAAACCTATTTTTTCAAGGTTATATACTTTATATCATGATATAACATGAAATGTAGCTTGGCTTTCTAAATTAATACCACATATCCAACTGATGATGGACCCGGAGTGCATGGATATGTCTGACTTCAAAAACTATATGTTAAGTCACATACTTTTAGCTGTCAACAAACACTTAAAATCTTAACATTCTTATCATCAACATTGTGGTTGTTCGCGTGTGTTACAGCCTCATGCTTCAACAGTAACTTAAAACATGACATATCGGCTGAACTGGTGAAACAATCCACCATTTGCAAGCTCTGACATACCACGTCACTGTCAGAATATGGGTACCATGACACAGTGATAGATCACACAGCCAGTGAAGGTTCCCGATTTATGTTGAATGTCGTCGTTGCCTAAGTACTATTAGCAGCATTGCTTCAATGCATTTTGCTGAGAAGAACAGGACTTTCATAATGTGATGTTTAGCACTGTAATATCACTTGTCTTTATTGCACCATGTCTTGTGTACCATGTCTTGTGTGCTATCCCCGAGGTCCGCCCCCCTGTACAGACCTTTGGTCTTTGATATATGTTGGCATTTGTGGGAAGTTGATGCTGGGTCTACATCGGGCCTTACTGACTAGTCTTTTGTGTTAAATGCCGTCATTTACATCTGACGACGATACAGCTCATCAATCTCCAATGTACGAGTTGTCACAGCGAAACAGTTCACCAATTATCAGTATACGAGTTGTCAGAGTATTTCCATCATAGCTCTCTAGATTTGTATCTAATACCGCTTATGCCGGTGCTAGGGGCCGTGTGGTCACATCATCCAAGTTGCCACATGAACAGGTACAATAAAAGCGTACCTGAGATACAACACATATCACAAATCGTTAGATTCTTGGTATGTGCTTTAGAATAGGTTAACCAGAAGACTTCTGTGAAGTCATGTGACGCAGTCAGTATGTCGGCACCTCTTCCCACTTCCCTTATGTGTGTTGTAATCCTCAGTGTTTTATAGGGTGGATTGAGGTTATCTGTTTCCATGCTGCTTCAAAGATGTCTTCTTTGAAGTAACAGAAATGCATCTTCACTTGGCTGGGTGGTGCTAAGTTGGTTCGTCGCGATATAGCTGAACTATGGTTGAAAGCGATGTTAAATTATATTCACTCACTATTAGCAGCATTTTACAACAACAACAGTTCGCTGACTTCCAGTTGTGTGTCATTTTTAGTGTCAAATCACTTTTCGTCCGTGGTCCGTCGTCCGTCGTCCGTCAGTCCGTCGTCCATCCGTCCGTAAACAATTTTTGTTACCGCGATATCTCAGGAACTACTGCATGGATCTTTTTCAAATTTGGTACACAGGTTCCCCTTGGGGTCTAGTTGTGCAAGAAACCTTTTCTGGTCCGATTCGAAAATCCAATATGGCCACCAGGCAGCCATCTTGGATTTCCCCATGAAACCTTGTTACCACGATTTCTCGGGAACTACTGGATGGATCTTTTTCAAATTTGGTACACAGGTTCCCCTTGGGGTCTAGTTGTGCAAGAAACCTTTTCTGGTCCGATTCGAAAATCCAATATGGCCACCAGGCAGCCATCTTCGATTTCCCCATGAAACCTTGTTACCGCGATTTCTCAGGAACTACTGCATGGATCTTTTTCAAATTTGGTACACAGGTTCCCCTTGGGGTCTAGTTGTGCAAGAAACCTTTTCTGGTCCGATTCGAAAATCCAATATGGCCACCAGGCAGCCATCTTGGATTTCCCCATGAAACCTTGTTACCACGATTTCTCAGGAACTACTGCTTGGATCTTTTTCAAATTTGGTACACAGGTTCCCCTTGGGGTCTAGTTGTGCAAGAAACCTTTTCTGGTCCGATTCGAAAATCCAATATGGCCACCAGGCAGCCATCTTGGATTCCCCCATGAAACCTTGTTACCACGATTTCTCGGGAACTACTGCTTGGATCTTTTTCAAATTTGGTACACAGGTTCCCCTTGGGGTCTAGTTGTGCAAGAAATCTTTTCTGGTCCGATTCGAAAATCCAATATGGCCACCAGGCAGCCATCTTGGATTTCCCCATGCAACCTTGTTATCGCGTTTTCTCAGGAACTACTGCATGGATCTTTCTCAAATTTGGTACACAGGTCCCAAATGGGGTCTAGTTGAGCAAGTTACCTTTTCTGGTCCGATTCGAAAATCCAATATGGCCACCAGGCAGCCATCTTGGATTTCCCAATGAAACCTTGTTATCGCGATTTCTCAGGAACTACTGCATGGATCTTCGGTCTAGTTGTGCAAGATGCCTTTTCTGGTCCGATTCGAAAATCCAATATGGCCACCAGGCAGCCATCTTGGATTTCTCCAGGAAACTTAGTTATCGTCATTTCTCAGTACTGCATGGATCTTTCTCAGATTTGGTACACAGATCCTCCTTAGGGTCTAGTTTTGCAAGATAGCTTTTTCTGTCCGAATCAAAAATCCAATATGACCACAAGGCGGCCATCTTGGATTTTCCCATAAAACCTTGTTATCGCGATTTCTCAGGAATTACTGCATGGATCTTCGGTCTAGTTGTGCAAGATGCCTTTTCTGGTCCGATTCGAAAATCCAATATGGCCACCAGGCAGCCATCCTGGATTTCCCCATGAAACTTTGTTATCGTCATTTCTCAGGAAGTACTGCATGGATCTTTCTCAAATTTGGTACACAGGTTCACCTTATGATCTAGTTGTGCAAGATACCCTTTTCGATTCAAATTGGAAATCCAATATGGCTGTCAGGTGGCCATTTTGAATTTCCCCTTGAAACATTGTTATCGTGAATTCTCAGGAAATATTTCATGGATCTTTCTGAAATTTGGTACACAGATCTCACATGGGGCCTACTTGTGCAAGATACCTTTTTTGGTCCGATTCGAAAATCCAATTAATACGGTATTCCCGAGTTGTGACGTTGCATCACAAGAGTCGGCGGATCAAACGGTGTGGCATATTCTATATATTGACTATAGAGAATATCCATATCTTCGCCTTCCATATCAAGGAGTTCAAATAATTGGGAATTAAAATGTATTTCTTCAAATTTTAAATCGGTTTTCTTTAGTCCATGCAGTTGCAAGTGAACTACCCCACCCTTTCGTCTGCCGGCGGGTCAGCTACATGAAGGGACGTCACTCTTGTGACACAATGTCACAACTCGACAACTGTAAACTACTGCATGTTTCGATCCAAGGTAAATAATCAGGATTCAGACACTTTCAAATTCGAAGTTTCAACATTACTGCGCGAACTAGTCCAGCAAACAGAACAGAATTAGCATTCGTTCCTAATTATAAAATCTTAAGTATGCCAACGAAGACGAAGGATCCTCCGTACATGTACATTCACTTTCAGACTAACTTTGCTCATTTCCCTTGTACTATAACAACCGACATAAGTACAGTTTCTAGAAATCTTGAAACTCCTGAAACTTAGAAAGATGATATCTTGGTGTTTTCCAGTGTCCCTTTTTCGATCTTTTTAATCAGATTCGAAATTCTGTAAACAAAATTACAACTCAATCGTCTTAGTAACAATGGACAAAAAGATCCTCTTGTCATTAGCTTAAAATTATCGGACAATGGTGGGCGCCAAGATCCTTCAGGATCTCTCGTTATTTGTCAGCATTGTTTCAGATAGAATACAACAGCTTATTTCATACAATCAGGAATGAAAAAAAGGTTGAAATCTTAATGTTCCAACTTTTGTAAAGAAATAAAAGGGGCAATTTGAAATTTTATTTTTATTCTGATATTCAATTTTTCAATGTTGGCGGGTCCGCGAAACACAAAATTAAGTTTTGTACTGCCTCACACTGGGTTTCGCCCATTAGTAAAGAAATCCATTCTCCGAGGTGCTACTACAAGGGATGATTCCCGATTGCTCATCCTCCGCGGGTATATGCCCCACTCTCTGTCCCATTCTTAAAAAAATTGCCACACCTAATAGAGGGTGTGCCCATTTTAGGGAGATCTAAATCCTGTGAGTACCAATTTATGTGTTACACATGTATTCGGAGAAATGCTCTTCTCCCGTGTTTCACAAGACCTTCAATTCAACTTGTGATCAACTATAAACATTTCCAATTTGACTGACCTTGACCTATTTTATCAAGGTCACTTCTAGTCATTGCAATATCTCGAGGGTTCATGGCTATGCTGTACAAATTCACACTACAGTACATAAGCAACTGGTGATTTTTAATATATTTATATGCTGGATAATAGCTGGACTCTCAAAATGTGCGTCTCTTAGTTTTGGTTTCTGCCGTCAAAGGTGTTTCGGCATATATTGAAGCCCATAACGATCTTGTTTGTCCATGCGATATCTCCTTTTCAAGGTTATGGATTGCTACCAAATTGTCAAGATGTCAAGATCACTCATCTTCACATTTCAAGCTAAATGCTACACTAAACGTTCCGTCATTAGTGTTCGTCTTGGATATGAGAAGATGAGATCACTTGGATCAAACAAATCTGCAACGAATGGAAATCTCCAGTTCGAGGTGATGGGATGATACCAAACTTTTGAGTATACTTGCCAATAGGGCCAACAGAAGAACCCTATTTTATTTTGAGGTTAAAAGGGCAATGGTCCGGTTAACATAGGCCAAAAAACTTTCACAAGGAAAATCTCCTGTTCTAAGTTATTAATGGGTTCAGAGCTTTGGATTTTCATAGCTCATGGGCAAAGGAGAACCCTATTCATTTTAAGATCACATGGTAACGGTCACTTAGGCCAGAAAAAAAAAATAGAAAAAATTGGAAATTTTGTTTTGTGGCATAACTTCAGTTTGAAGATGTGCTGGAATTTCAGTTGTACCCCAAACTCAAGGCAGACAAGAAGCTTACTAATTCTGACCATGTCTATCTGTCCAAGGAAGCCCCATTAATTTAGTGGTCATAAGTTGAGGGTCACTGGAGTCCCAAACAAGATAATGCTGTATGAATTTGTATCCTTAATCACAGTATTCCTTAAAGCGGATGATTACTTGTGGGTACAAAAGGCAAACGAGTTTTCAATGTTTACCAAATGTCGGTGATGACCATTCTAATGTGTGGTAGATTTCCATATAGCGTCTGCTAAATTAAATTAAATTAAATTAATTAAAATTAATTTCCTGTTTAGAATCATTTTTAGAGCATTTAAATGTTCATATCTCGGAAACCGTTGGAAATTTTTCAGATAAAAGTTGTTTGCTGTGTTGAAAGGTCTGGGATTTGTCTGGTTGTGTTTTCAGATTTTTATTTGATCACTAGATGGCGCTGTAGTCGTGAACATTATAAACCTGACAAAAAATTTTTCCAATGGATCATTCGATTTGTCACGAAATTTGGGTCTAGTGATCTTGCATAATAGACACAAGAGCTGAAAAGGTTTTGGTGCTGTTATCATGACCCTAAGGGCACGATTTTGACAACTCAAAAGGTAATGTTCTTCACGAAATATAAATTGACCCTTTCGAATAGAGATAAGTTATATATTAGTGTATTCTGGGTTGCCGAACATAAGTATGATATGGCTGGAGCTGTAATTTATTTCCTTTGTGACCCAGTGGCCGCTGAATTCCAAAATTTGCCACTCATGCCATCGCCATTTAAAACAACCGTATCTCTGAAACCGTTGGAGATTTTTGGGTCAAACTTTGTTTGCTATTTTCTCAGGTCTAGGCAATTTGCCTGGTTGACTTCATTTGATCACTAGATGGCGCTGTAGTCCTGACCATTATAAACGTTTCTGATACACGATTATTTTTCTATGTCTTGTTTGATTCTAATGAAATTTGTGTATGTTGATCTTGTAGAACAGACACAGAACTGAAAAGATTTTGGTGTTGTTAGCTTGACCCCAAGGGCACCATTTTGGCAATTCAAAATGGTCGGTTTTATAAAATGAAAATTTTCAAGTTACATAGTGGTGTATTCCAGGTCACTGAACATGACCGGTAATTTATTTCCTTTGCGAACTAGAATATATATATTTTTTTTCTTAATTTGATGCCGAAAATTCAGTTAAACATGTACAAATATGACATTTCACAGTCACCATCTCTGAGCTTACTGCCTTATGCAGATTGGCTTTTCCTTGTTTAGGTACCGTACATGGTCACCTGGTTATCATTGACCAAATGTTGCACCTGGTATGAAAAATCAATCAGCTACATATAGTTCAGTTGCATAGTCCACTAGAGTCTGTTACCAGCTTGTGTCAATGAAGCTACAGGCTCTTCAATGTTGACCAATATTTGGCTTTGCACACAATTAAATCAACACTGTTCTAATGAGATGTACATGGGTACTGAAGTATGTACATAATACATGTATACATGATAATCTTGGATAAAAATATGCGATGTGTTGAGGCAGAATGAAAGTTTGATTGGTTGAGAAGGCTTTTGGGTTTCTGGTGACTAATCTTTTAGGAAACGCCAAATGACCAATTATATGAAAACTTGATTTTTTTTTACTTAATTCCAATGTCACTAATATTTTTGGTAGTTTTATGTGGAGGTCTCCAGACCAATTTTGAGATCTAGATGTGAAATGGTGAGATCTGGCACATTTTGACAGCATATTTCCGACTTTTGAGAACTGTGGACTTTTTAGACTGAAGTAAATAAGTACAAAAGCTTTTGAAGTGATACTTCCTTTTACATGGAACATCCCTTTTAGACTGAAGTAAATAAGTACAAAAGTTTTTGAAGTGATACTTCCTTTTACATGGAACATCCCTCCTAGGATTTTATGCTTCTGCTACGAAGGCCGTCAGTCCATCTGTGGCACCTAAATTGTATAATCAACTAGTGCTAGAGTTTCGATTGGCTGTTTTTTTTTAAACTTTGCAGGCTTATTTAACATGCTTCGAAGATGTGGACCTGCTATTTGTGAGATGAATTCTTAATTAATTTTTGACAAATTTATGATGTTTGGACTCTTATTTTTGCCATGAATTACACTGTACCATTGGCACTCAAGTACATGTATAATCAACTAATTCTGAGTGGATGGTCCTGAAACTTTGCAGGCTTGTTACTGACAACCCTTGAAACTTTGTAGGCTTGCTAAACATACTTTGAAGATCTGCACATCATCTTTATGTGATAAACTTATTTTTCACCAAAATTTCTAGCATTTTCCTGTCACAATTAACAAGATTATGAAAAGCTAGTTTATATTGCACCCTAATGTAGTGCTTTCAATTCACCAACCACAGGTCTCTGATTTGCAACACAACTAAATTCATTTGTAGAATGTTTTTTTTTTACCTGGAATGGAGGCATTCATGTTTGAATGGACATCCTTTTCATTTTAAATTTAGTGAAATAGACATTTTTGGTGCATTTTTATGGAATATTACGACTCGAAGATAATATGTAAATATATCACAAACAGAACTCATATTGTTCTATTGTATTGGGTCCAGGGGTTTCTGTCTCACCCCCGCCCTCTCCTCTGAGTCTCATACACTGGGTTTCACCTGTGCGTACAACAAATTGTGAAGCTGTGCGTCTTGTTCCTCCAGAGGACATGTACTGTATGCCCCTGCATAGTAAATCATCAATTTCGCCTCCCCTCCCCTCCACTGATCCCATTCTCAGAGGCACTTCTACCAGGGATGATTCTCCCCCCACCCCAATGTGCCCAACCCTCTCTACAAAACTGTGCATTCATTCTCTACTCCCCAGGCCTATTATATTGAAGCTACGTGTATCACACTTTATCTTGTAAGCATCCCTAATCCTATATATTAGAGCTATACCATCAAGGAAGACATTTTCTATTACATAGGTCAGGTCATTAACGTTGTGTACAAGTTTATATATATATATATATATTCAGTTCGGATCCCAACCTAAAAAATATTTGCCATGTCTTTTAGAGGGTGTGCCCAAATTGAGCTGACCAAAAGCCATGTGCATATCAAATTACGTTTTACACATGTATTCCGGGAAATGCTCTATTCGTGTTTTACACGAGATTCCCTTTTTTTTAATTCTTGGTAGCCTAGGGCGGGCGTGGAAATAAAATGCCCAAAGAAAACCTTGGATTAACAACGGATGGACTTTTGTTATTTTATCAAGGGAAGATTTCCTGTCTCTGCTATGTGCGTGGATACTTACGCCAGCAATCATATATTTTAAAAATGGGAACCCAGTTACTCTTTTTCACAAACATAAAATTTGGGCCAAAAGGCATCCTTTACTATCTCCCACATGTGGTGTATGCAGTGCGACAGATGGCGGAAAATGACATGACATGCTATACAAACACATCCCACGTATAAAGAATTCGTCCAAACTCTTATCATTAAATTTGTTGATTAGGTTATGATGTGATACAAGAAATGAGGCTGAGCGATTCATGTCAATGATCGTGCTTTCGTATAGCCGATACACCTCGAGGGATGACGGTAAATAAAATGGTACGGTGATAAAATGTTTTTAATTTTGGAGAATATTTGGACAAATACCAATTTGTTTATTGGTAAACCCTCCGTAAATAAAAGTACGGAACCTGTTGTGCTTGGGACTGCCAGCAAAAGTTCACAAAGATAAAACGCACAACACTGAAAAGTACTTAAAACAACCTATATTATTTTCAACATTTTGATATATGGCTTTACTATATCCAATCAGAATACACCCAATAACAGACTCTTTCTTATTACACTACTTTCAAATAATCGCCGGTATATCAGCCCTTTAATGTAATTGATATATTTTTATATTATTTGTCCATATCCTCCGGAAAGACACTACATCTGCAATGGTTGGACCTGTACAAACCCTTAACATTGCATCGATCCTTAACGTCGCATTGCGATGTTCGACCTTATAATAAAATATGATCGTTTTACACAAGCTAGTTTATTCCAAAGCAGAACATTGAGCCCTTTCCAGTAATCATTACTATTGGTATGCCTTGAACAGTTCCAGGGAGATTTCTCGAGTAGAATTTATTGTAGTATACAAGCGTCTAGTCCGCCATTCAATATTCAGCCGTCGTCCTTCAAAGAATTCCCGCGTCCATAATCCAAAGGTATAATTCGATTGTGGTTTCGATTGGGATTGCTCATGTCAATGCCATGAGATGATCAGAATCTTGCATTATTATATTGTGCTCTTTCATTCATATGTTCTCTGCGAGTCCTGAGATAATTACGCTCTCGATTTAGCACCCATGTCGAGTTATTTTCAGTAATTATGTCGACTTAACCATACCAGGCCTCCCCAATTTTCTGGTCTATCTCCGGAACAATTAAAAACTGAAACCTGACTCTTGGGGTCAGTTTAAGCCAACTCGTATGAACCCGCGAGCAAGGAATCATGGGTAAACCATCGAGCAGTAGTTACATGAATGTGACGTCATCTGAGAAGTCCTCAGTAGTAGTAGAGAAAGCGCATCTATAATTGGAATGAGTGCATGCTTGTGGGTTTTGACCTTGGGTGTAAAGTGAGTTTATTTGGGTCATACTGGGTCCATTGTGCACAGTTACACACGGAGAGTGTTAAGAAAAGCACAGATACGGTCTGATTGGATGCGCACCTGGGACTAGATATACCTCTAGGAAGAAACCCCAGCCCATATTGGTGATTAGTGGCATGTTGGGCTGAACGGAATTTTACAGGGTCATTTGAGTCGTAGGTTCAGTGATAAGCGCATTCGCACTAGAGACAAGATAACATTGGGCATATTTGGATGCGCATGGGATTTCTTTGGGGAAATGTGGATCAGGCTTTGTCCAAATGTGTTGTGATTGTTGTCCTATCAAAGGTCTCCTTATGTACAATTAGACTGTGGTGTTGACACGGTGTTGACACTGACACGGTGAAATGAGACAAACCGAGCCATTGTGAAAACCAAGAGTCACTTAGAATTGGTTACCACTCACACGGGGCTCTGCAAAATGCGGTCAAAATGCGAAATCATTAAAAGTCACGATTTCGACATCGCAATTATGAATGCGATGTCAAGGGGCGTCATGTCGCAAACCCAAAAGGGCCAAAATGTCGATATGGTCGACCCTTAACATCGCAGTGACAATTGCGATATGAAGGGCCGTCATATATCGACACTTAACATCGCATTGCGACGTTAAAGGTCGATGCGATGTTAAGCGCTCCTGCATTGTTCAATATAATTACGTATGCTTAACAGAGAATCAGAATTTGTGGGACCTAATTTGGGGGCGCCACGGCTGCATGTACACTTCCCCTGACTCCTTTGCGAATCTGACGGTCACCATTTGCGTACATTTCGCCATCCATGTCTCACCGCGTATAGATGATCCAGATGCTTACAGGTTGTGGTCACGCCACGTGTGAGGTGTGACACATGCACGTCGTTCTCATAGCTTACGACTACCGCTGTTGCACTTTGCTCTGTCAGACCAAACCGCAAGATTGTATTGCTTACGTCAGTCAGTGAGGAACGCCCCGCCGGCATCCACCCATTGAGGACACGCCCATTGCTACCTTCATCATTTATTTACGCTAGCCAATTCCTGATGGTCACGTCACGTGAAATATGACAGATCCACGTCATACACATAGCTTACGACTATCGCTGTCACACATTGCTCTGACTCGGTCAAACCAAATCGCAAAATGACCATCTTAGTTATGAATTCAATAATTGATAGTTTTTATACTATTTGTCCATATCGTCCATACAGACACTACGTCTGTAATATATGGACCTGCACTTGTTATTATTTTTTTTTGTGTTATTTTTTTGTTCAATAGTATTATTTATGGTTAACAGAGAATCGGAAGTTCTTTTGCTAATTCTACAGTTTTTATATATATTTGACGCCATGTGCAATTAATTGTACGGACAGCCAAAGGATAAAGGGTTTCTTAAGTTGCTAGAACTTGTTCCACAATTCTTTCGAGAAATAAAATGTGTATAAACTAAGAAGAAAACAGTAGGAGTGAATGAAAATTTAATTTTTTTTTTTTTTACTTAGATATTTGCTAGACGTTTTCTACATGTTTGATGACGGAAGATATAATTGTGACAGTGATTGTGATATTGACGTAACAGCAAAATATCTGAACTTTAATAACTGAGAAAATGGTAGTTGAAAATACCTTTCATATCCGTTTGGTATCTGTTCAAAACATATACGACGATGAAATCGTGATACAATGGTGACTATTTTGTATTGCTAGCTGTTCTCTGGGGGCTACTTACAATTTATAATTGTATATAGGACCAGTGTAGAAGGAAACAATGTCCGTCGGGAATAAATGTCCGGGGTCTATCTTTTACCTTTCTAAGACATTTATTCCTGATTTGCACCTCAGGTAGGACATATTTTCCTGAAGCAAGCGAAACAAATGAAAAGAGACACTGACTCCTGAAACATTCTTTTCCGTTTACACTGGTGAGATAAGCTTCCTTTCCGAAATATTGCATCATTGTCATACAACATAAACTCAATCATTAATAGTTCTGGTCAGTTGAACATTTAATAGTGTTACTGGTAATTATAAAAGAACTTAGCCTCTGTACTCACGTGAGTTAACTGTTTGTACCTCGATCATGTGACAAAGCTCTATATTCTCTATAGCTAGAGGCACAGCTTATGAATGCTGTTCGTTATAGCTTTCCCAAATTGAAGGTGAACTTATTTCTGGTTTGTTCAACCTGTCCATATACCATGGAATTCGGTAGCTGGGATTTTGCTCCAAGCGATTTATAATCCCAGTATGCTGAATAGATATATATTATATAATGTGAGTGAAACAACTGGCACATTAATAAGAACGAAGTGTGGCGAGGTTTTGTCGAAATGTTGAAAAACTTTGATCAGTAGATTTCCAGTAAACTCTTTGTAAAAATACTCTTTGCAATTTGCAGTGAGTTCCATGAGATGCACATTATTTATATGAACAAGTGAGAGATATTATATGTCAGGGACCATTGGCTTTATCTGAGCAGTTACTGGTTCGTCAATTTTCACTTTGTCCTATCTTTTAACCTGGGAAAACATTTTGAACTGCATGATGATAGCTAGTATATTTTCATATATTTTCCAACTTATAAATTGTTCTGAGCATAATGACACTTACTTCAAATACTGGGAAAATATAGAACACGTATGTATAAATTATGTCAGTTATCACTGGTTCAAATAATCTCCTATGTTAAAAGATAGGGCAAAGTGAAAACATACGAACCAGTAGCTGGTCAGCACTTCACAGACAGAGCCTTCTTTGTTCTCTCAGTAATGTGCGAAAGGCGAATTATAAGATTAATGAGTAATCCTGAATGTAATTTTTTGTTCATCTGACAAGGGTTTTATACCCTAACCTTTGTTCGATTGGTGCCTGAACCTGTGCAAATACTTGTATATTACGAGAGATCCTGAAGGATCTTGGCGCCCACCATTGTCCGATAATTGTAAGCTAATGACAAGAGGATCTTTTTGTCCATTGTTACTAGGAACAAGCGATTGATTTGTAATTTTGTTTACAGAATTTCGAATCTGAGCAAAAAAGATCGAAAAAGGGACACTGGAAAACACCAAGATATCTTTCTAAGTTTCAGGAGTTTCAAAATTTCTAGAAACTGTACTTATGTCGGTTGTTATAGTACAAGACTACAAGTTAGTCTGAAAGTGAATGTACATGTATAGAGGATCCTTCGTCTTCATTTTGTAGTATTTTTTTTATATTTTTTTATATTTTTTTTTGCATGTGTCATCATTGGGTACTAGAAGCGAAGACAAATATCTCTTTGACACTTTGGCATGAGCTAGGAAACATACTTAAGATTTTATAATTAGGAACGAATGCTAATTCTGTTCTGTTTACTGGGCTAGTTTGAGACATATCTTTTAAGATACCATGCTCGATAATAGTAAGATGGTACATATACAATACGTAATACTGAAGGGATCCGGTCCGCGCAGTAAAGTTGAAACTTCGAAAGTGTCTGAATCCTGATTATCTACCTTGGATCGAAACATGCAGTAATCTACAGTTGTCGAGTTGTGACGTTGTGTCACAAGAGTGACGTCCCTTCATGTGGCCGACCCCCGGCAGGCGAAACGGCGGGGCAGTTCACTTGCAAACTACATAGACTAAAGAAAACTCGAAGAAATACTTTTTAATTCCGAATTATTTGAACTCCTTGATATGGAAGGTGAAGGTACAGATATTCTCTATAGTCAATATATAGAATATGCCCCACCGTTTCATCCGCCGACTCTTGTGATGCAACGTCACAACTCCGAAATACCGTATTAATTTGAAGCGTAACTTGGATTTTCGAATCGGACCAAAAAGGGTATCTTGAACAACTAGGCCCCATGTGGGACCTGTGTACCAAATTTCAGAAAGATCCATGCATACTTCTTGAGAAATCACGATAACAAAGTTTCATGGGGAAATCCAAGATGGGCGCCTGGTGGCCATATTGGATTTTCGAATCGGTTCGAAAAAGGTATTTTGCACAACTAGACCCCAAGGGGAACCTATGTAACAAATTTGAGAAAGATCCCAGCAGCACTTCCTGGCTGCCTGGTGGCCATATTGGATTTTCGAATCGGACCAGAAAAGGTATCTTGCACAACTAGACCCCAAGGGGAACCTGTGTACCAAATCTGATAAAGATCCATGAAGTAGTTCCTGAGAAATGGTGATAAAGTTTCATGAGGAAATCCAAGATGACTGCCTGGTGGCCATATTGGATTTTCGAATCAGACCAGAAAAGGTATCTTGCACAACTAGATCCCAAGGGGAGCCTGTGTACCAAATTTAAGAAAGATCCATGCAGTTCTTCCTGAGAAATGATGATAACAATGTTTCATGGGGAAATCCAAGATGGCTGCCTGGTGACCATATTGGATTTTCGAATCGGACCAGAAAAGGTATCTTGCACAACTAGACCCCAAGGGAAACCTGTGTACCAAATTTGAGGAAGATCGATGCTGTAGTTCCTGAGAAATCGTGATAACAATGTTTCATGGGGAAATCCAAGATGGCCGCCTATTGGCCATATTGGATTTTCGAATCGGACCAGAAAAGGTATCTTGCACAACTAGACACCAAGGGGAACCAGTGTACCAAATTTGAGAAAGATCCATAAAGTAGTTCCTGAGAAATCGCGATAACAAGGTTTCATGGGGAAATCCAAGATGGCCGCCTGGTGGCCATATTGGATTTTCGAATCGGACCAGGAAAGGTATCTTGCACAACTAGACCCCAATGGGAACCTGTGTACCAAATTTGAGAAAGATCCATTAAGTAGTTCCTGAGAAATCGCGATAACAAGAAATTGTTGACGGACGGACGGACGACGGACCACGGAAGAAAAGCGATTTGAACAGCCCACCATCTGGTGATCATGGTGGGCTAAAAAGCCATAAACAATACAATCAGAGGGTACATCTGACAGGAGGTATACAATCTGTTGCCATGAGAATGGCCATAGGATGCTATCGAAATATAAAACGATATTTTTGTTAAAATAACAAGAGTATGTTTCACATACCGGTATGGTGAACTGAAGCGGTTTCGGATGATAATGAAAAAACATATGAGTTTGACATTACTGTTACGGTACTGTTTCTTTGCAGACACACATCCACACAGTGCTGACGAAGCAAACACGGCGGCTTAATTACCATGGGTGTGTTTGTCGACGTTTCTGTTAACAATTTTTGTTTTTCATTAATATAATTATTTCCCACCTTTTCATACACCACAACGACAGTGGATATCATAAAAAAAACTGTAGACCTGTGATTTTCCACAGTAATATTCCAGTGGGACCTGCATATGGCATATCACCTAGTAGCATTTGCTAGATCCTGTGCTAAATGTGACGATTTTAATCAACGTCACAAAACATTGTTGCAGGGCATTGTGAAACAGGGCTATTCCACCATGCGCATCCACTCAAAGTTTCTCAACTGATTTGGCGATACATATCGCATGCTGATAGCAAAATACGAGCGTAGCTTGCAAGCTTCTATGGCGTTACGTTTCGTAACTCGTGTCTAATTTCGCTTAACCTGGGGCTAGGGGCCGTATGAACCGATGTACTTCAACATCCTCATGGTGCTCATATGAACAGTAACAATCAAAGCGTGACTGAGATACATATTCTCTAGATGACTTTACAACGAATATTATGGATTAAAAATACTGATCAGCGATACGAATTTGATATTTTTGGAACATCATGGTGTCTTGCCAGCATCATTGAAAACTGTTGAGCGTTTCTCTCTTGCAGGAAACTAGCTAATGTTTATGTATACTATGGTTGTCTTTTTGAATTTGGTTCTAATATGGAATATAGAATAGGTCTTTGGATATATGGACGCGGATATTCTTTAATGGACGACGGCTGAATTATGAATGACGGACCAGACGTTTGTAATTTGCTTCTGTATATTTTACTGTGTGGAAAGAGGGAAATAAAATTATGATAGCAATATTTTATACATAACCTATATGGGATATCCAATTTCTCTTCTGATTTTTCGGTGGTTTTCTTTTTTATTTCGCCTATTTTATACGAACATTTTCTAGTTAATTTATCACAAAAAAATCCTTTAGATTTCTCGCATTCCTAGTAACGTCGTAACAATTTCTTCGCCCTTTTCCCATCGAAAACCTAGCTCAAATCTGTTTTGCCGGCGAAGGAAACCTTTTCACTGCGATCTGAAGGTTTCCATTGCGGTGAAAACGTTTCCACGGCGGTAGAATGGTTTTCACCGCGCACAGTCAGAAAAATGGTGTTCAGCTCAACACCAATAAATGCTTATTGTCCCCCGCCGCAACGCGGCCGGGGACTTTAAAATGGTTCTTGCTTCTTTGTGTACATGGATGTCCGGGTACGTCCGTGCATGTCTGTTCGAAGCGATAACTTCCTAACGCTTAGTTGGATTCTTCCGAAATTCGGAATACACATTCCTTGCGACAAGACGCCAGTGTGTATTGCATTTCAGCAACATCTGCCTGAAGGTGGCGCCACTGGTTCTTGCTTCTTTGTGTCCGTGTACGTCCGTGCATGTCTGTTAGAAGTGATAACTTCCCAACGCTTTGTTGGATTCTTCCGAAATTCGGAATACGCATTCCTTGCGACAAGATGCCAGTCTGTATTGCATTTCAGCAACATCTGCCCGAAGGTGGCGCCACTGGTTCTTGCTTCTTTGTGTCCGTGGACGTCCGTGCATGTCTGTTGGAAGCGATAACTTCCCAATGCTTTGTTGGATTCTTTCGAAATTCGGAATACGCATTCCTTGCGACAAGACGCCAGTCCGTATTGCATTTCAGCAACATCTGCCTGAAGGTGGCGCCACTGGTTTTTGCTTCTTTGTGTCCGTGGATGTCCGTGTACGTCCGTGCATGTTTGTTCGAAGCGATAACTTCCTAACGCTTTGTTGGATTCTTCCGAAATTTGGCATATACATTCCTTGCGACAAGACGCCGGTCCGAATTGCATTTCAGCAACATCTGCCTAAAGGTGGCGCCACTGGGTCAAAATGGATCTTGGTTCATTGTGTCCGGGGATGTCAGTTTGAATTCTTTACAAGCGATAACTTCCAAATGCTTTGTCGCATTCTCACGAAATTCGGCATGTACGCATTCCTTGCGACAAGACATTGGCTCAGCTGCCTGAAGGTGTCGCCACTGGACATGCTGGATCTCGCTTCTTCATGTCCATTCCTGTTCGTGGATTTCTTTGCAAGCGATGTTCTTTGCAAGCGATAACTGCTAAATGCTTTGTTGGATTCTCCAGAAATTCAGCATACGCATTCCTTGCGACAAGACGCCAGTCGCGGGTTTCAGCAACATCTGCCTGAAGGTGGCGCCACTGAGTTTCTCTTCTTCTTGTCCGTTTCAGTTAAAATGGGTCTTCAATTTTGCTATGAAATCAATCTATTCCACATCATATGATTTACCCTAAAGCTTTTGCATGAACCATTTTTTTATTTCAGAAGTATAATATGAAATAACTGGCGGGGAATCCCCGCAGTACTGAACCCCTGGTTTTTGAATTTCGTGTCATCTTAAACGAAGGACAACATTTCCTTCAATTTTGCTATCGAATAATTGCATTTCACATCATATGATTTACCCTAAAGCTTCTGCGTGAACCATTTGTATCCACACATGTAACTTACTATATTAATTACAACTGAGTTCCTAAAGTTCGGGTGCACACTGTGCATATGATCAATTTCCTGAATTGAACTGAATTCATCCTTGCTGGTCTTCAGACTGACAGATGATGGCATGCAGTTGTCAGTGCGGTTGTTCATGTACAGACAGCTTTCTATGACTTTCATGTCGGAACGCCACCACTGCCCTCAAGGAGAGCATGTCTCCACCCCAGGGTGCCTAGCCGCACCCTCTATCTCCCAAACTAGCCCTCGCCCGACCTTCATATATTTTGTTTGAACATGTATATCTCCAATACATCTCGGCAGAAAGTTAAAATTTGTGTGTAGTCTGCAATATTGGTATAATTCTGCCATCCGTCAATGAATTGCAACCCCAAAAGGCTTCAATTTATCAGGCACAGACCCATGTTTTACCCCTCGGCCAATTTTGGCCCTAGGGTATTGTCATCGTCTTGTACGTCCGTCTGTCCGTTCGTGAGCGAGATAGCCGGAAAACCGTTCCGCTGATGAATTCCAAATTTGGTATGCTTATTTATCCAGTCAAGGATCAGAACCCTATTGAATTGGGACCTGATTGGGTGGAAACCTTGGCGGCCATCTTTAATTTTATGCAAAATGGATAATGATCCATATCTCGGAAACCATTCAGCTGTTCAATACGAAATTTGATATACATCATCGATACATCAAGCAACTTTCAACGAATTACCAAACAGGCTTTTCTGATTAGCTGAAAACCCTGGAGTCCATCTTTAATTTATGCGAAATCGATAATGATACATATCTCGGTTACCATTCAATTGTTTTATATGAAAGTTGGTATACATCATCGATATATCCAGATACTTTGAATCGGGACCTGATTGGCCGAAAACCTTGGTGGCCATCTTTAATTTATGCAAAATCATTAATGATCTCTATCTCCGATTCCGTTGAAGTGCTCAATGTAAAATTTGGTATACATCATTGATGCATCAAGAGACTTACGATGAATGACAGATCTGGTTTCTTCGATTGGGCGGAAATCTTGGCGGCCATCTTTAATTTATTCAAAATCTTTAATGATGTTTATCTCTGACCATTTAAGTGTTCTATACGAATCTTGGTTTACAGCATCGATGTATGAAGAGACTTGCATTAATGAATAACCACATTAGTTCCTCTGAGTGGCGGGAAGGATGGGCAGCCTTCTTTAATTTATGCAAAATCATTAATGATTTCTATCTCTGACACTGTTCAAATGCTCTATATAAAATTTGGTATACATTATCGATGCATCAAGAGATTTGTGGAATGAATACCGGTTTCTTTGATTGGATGGAAACCTTAGGGGTCATTTCTAATTGCAAAATTTTTGATAATCTGTATATTTGTCACTTGACTGCTTGGTGTTCCTGACATCTTAGTTCAAATTAAATACATTATGAATGGCTGGTGCCGAGAGCCGATGGGTTTTCAAATGCGCAGCTTCGTATTGTATAGGTAAGTGGGTCCATTGTCTGTAGATCTTGCTTGGAATTGGTTTTCATGCCAATCCGCCTCTGGGTCGCGCCACCTGGGGGACAAGTTAAAATTGCATCTTTTGAAAACCTTCAGGATTCTTTCAAATTTGGTGTGTGGGTACCTTGCCTCGAGATCTGGCTTGAGAATATTTTTTGTGTTGATTCGTATACAGGGGGCACCACCTGAGAGCTAAGTAAAGTGTTTCCAGACAATAACTTTTGAAAACCTTGACGGATTCATTTCAAATTTGGTGTGTAGGTACCTCACCTCAATTTCTCGTTTGGCATTGTTTTTCATGCTGATCCACATATAGGTGATGCCACCTGGGGGCCAATTTTAAATTATGTTTCCGGACAATAACTTTTTAAACCTTGACTGAATTTTTTCTAAGTTTGGTATATGAATACATGTACCTTACCTGAAGGTTTCACTTGGGATTGTTTTTCTTGTCGATCAGACCATAGGTGGTGCCACCGGTAGGCCAAGTTAACATTTTTTATTTCCAGTGTCAAGGAATCTTGCCTCAAGATCTTGGTTGGGATTATTTTTTATGCCTATCTGCCTATACATGGCGCTAACCTGGGGCCAAGGTAAAATTGCATTTCCAGACAGTAACTGCACGTTGGACCGAAACGGATTCTTTTGAATTTGGTATGTTGGTACCTTCCCTCAAGGTATCCTATGGGGCCATGTTACTGATGTTTTTCCTAAGTTTTATGTTTTTACTTTCTTCACAAATAATGAATGTTTCCTTTACTAAAGAGGCAAAAGGGATGCGTTCTCGATCGTATTCGATTGACTGTATCTAGTTTCTTCAATATTTGGCATATATGCATTCCTTGTGACAAGATGTTGATTGGTATTGTGTTTCAGAAAGATCTTCCTGAAGGTGGCGCCACTAGGGTTCTTTCCATTATTTTGTGCTGCAACTTTGAAACGCTTTGAAATGTCACTCGAAATTTGGTTTTTGGGCAATAACTTGAGAGATGCTCGAATTCTTGGACCCAAATTAGGCATGCATATACATTGTACCTTGCCATGAGATGTTGCTTGGGATCCACTTCTGCTTAGAAGGTGATGCCACCTGATGACAAAATCTGGAATTTGTTTTTGGTCAATAACTTGAGAACTGCATGCATTCTTCTCAAATTTAGCATGCATGTACCATGCCAGGAGATGTTGCATGGGATTGCCTTTCATTCATTTGCACTTACAGGTGGTGCCACCTGGTGGCAAAACCCCAAATTTGTCTTCGGGTAATAACATGACATAAGATGTCACTTGAGATTGCGCTTTGCTCACTTGCGCCTACAGGTAGCACCACGTCCTCATATCAAAATCTAAATTTGATTTCGTTCATCGGATTCTTCTCCAATTTGGTATGCCGATACCATGCCAGAATATGTCCCCTGGGTTGTAGTTCGCCTGCTTCTGCATAGGCCTACTGGTGTCGACACCTGGTGGACAAATCTGAAAATTGTTCTGGCAATAATTGACAACGGATTCTTCTCAATTTGGTATTTATATGCCCAAAGATGTCGCTTGGGATTGTGTTTCGCACACGTCTTGTGCCTATAAATCTAAATTTGGTTTCCGGGCAATAACTTGAAGACCCCTCTTCAGATTCTCCCCAAAGTTCGTATGCTGATCCATGTACCTAGACTGTAGAATTCTCTGTTAAATCAGGATATTTATAATTAACAGACAGTATCAGCGTATTGGTCCAGCTGTCTCCCCTTCAGTGATTGGTCATTCGACCCCGCCATTTTAAACTAATACGAGCATTTTCATTGGATCACTTTTTATAGGAGCCACCCCAATCTTCATACACAACAACGTGACTGTCTCAGTTGACTGATGACATAGCGCGGCCTCGTTTTTGATTTCAAAATCTGCCGTCTAACTGGGAAAATGTTTTTGCATCCACATCCAACGCCTATGAAGCAGCAGTTGCCTCCCTCATGTATATCCCCTGAGACCAACAATGCTAAAAAATATTGCTGCCATTTCGGCGGGGGACCTAGCATCCTCTGGCTGCTTGTTGGTGTTGAATTTAGACCTACACCACATGTCTCCAACACCCTTTCTTGGTGCTGTGCAACATTATTTACTGCATGATGTTGAGCCAGTATTATCACTTAACATCGAAATATTGTGTTGAGTAATTTTCAAAATCCTTTATTTGGGTAGAACCAACACCATTATTTGGTGTTAAACTGGCCTCAAACACCTTTTTTATAGTTCACTGATCAACACCATTACTCAACACCAATTTATTTTTTTTCTACAATTTTTCTGGATGTGCTTTGTAAACGTTTCCAAGAATTTTCTTGGTTTTCAGTGAAAAAAGGATGATGAAATTGTGACGAAGTTACTAGGAATGAAAGAAAGTCTGCGATAAACTAAAAAAAAATAATAATAAAAATAAATAAATAAAAGAATAAAAGAAATAGGCGAACATAGAGAAAATCCGGGAGAAAATAAGAAAACGTAATAAAAATGTTGAAAAAAAAAATGTAAAACAAAGTCGATGTCCCCTGTGAGCCGTCGTAATCCCATATATAAAACAGATATAAAGTGGAATATCAGGCTTCGTATTCAAGTCTAAATTGTTTAAGCCCTGGAACATGCCACTGGCGTGTTTTCAGCACTGAGCTTCTGCATATGTTTGCATCAACACTGTGAAAAATATTGTGTATTGTGTTGTTTTAACACAACTATGTGCTAAAATGGCTTCAACACAAAAATGTGCTGTGTTGAAAACATGGTTTTGTGAAAAACTTCGTATATCAACATTAAACCATGTTGAGTTCAACACAAATTAGTGTTCGTTCTAGCACAATTTGTATTATTTTCAACACATTTACGGAACTAAAATAGCTTCAACACAATATTTTTCGCATTCACACGTGTTCCTAGAATGAAATAAATAACTCTTAATTGAAATATATCAATCAATTATAATTATGATTATTTGATTGGTAATTATATTAACAATTTAATACGTTGTAAGTTATACTCCGTATTAATTATTTGAACGTAAGACAGTTACTGGCGGCTAATGTCACCCGCATCATCAATAACATTTACAACGTTGTATATATTTTGGAATAATTCATCGAGATGGAACATTAACAGTGTAGAAAAACACCAACTGTGATATCTCATTAAATACCTTAAATATGAATAATAATTTATTTCGGTTCACTGAATCATAGCAAAACATTGTTTCATATCAAATTCCGATCAATGTCAATATTTTCGATAATTCTGCGGGAGGCTATTTTATTCAGACAAACACTCGATGTGACAGTGACGATTCCACTGATAGTGATGTCTGGCGCATTTACAATAATTCCGACCACTTCCCGTGTGCTTCATGGACTTCTAACTTGAGGGCAATCTTTTTGCTCAGCCCCTGTATTTCTTCGCCGAAGGCAAACAAACACATCTTCAAGTAATGACAGGTTCTATTCAACATTGATTCTGTCCATTCTCACGATTCTATCGACCTTTCTTCTCGAGTTAGAGGACCACAATAGTGTCATGACATTACTATAACACCACAATTAGCGTCATAAATCGGTAATTATTCCTGGCTGTTCATATTCACTCGGTAACTCGCGACCAACACTTGGCCCACCAGAGTCGAACGTTAGACGACCAGGAAGCAGATAACCAATGAAGAGCCCTCTCGCCTGTCAAGGCACTCCTTACGGTTGACACCCTGATTAAAATTCCAAATCTCGTGTAGGACGGGTATTGGGGGCGGGAGGGTTAATTGCGTGACTGACCATGTTTTTCTAAAAATTAACTCCTTCCTGCTTACCTCCGGTGACACGACTGAAGAGCTTTTGAATACGAATAACAAAATATTTTGATCCGTCCAAAGGAATGTCTCGAAGAGTCAAGGCCAGTTGAAATATACAATAACAATTACTCAAGGATCGGCTTTCAACTGGATATTGACCTAGACCCAATTCAAGGCACTTCGAGATATTATGGTTGATTCAAGCATGAACATACATGAGTGTCCTTGGAATAAAGGAATCACATTTTCCGAGAAGCAATAAATAACTAAATAAACAAACATAATTTATTTGCTAATTGAATTATCAATCTATATTATTATTAGATATATTTCATATGATCTCTAACCAATATTTTCTCAAAGTCTTTTCTAATATAATTTGAACAACTATGCCTAAAAATCGCACTTGTCATGACAAAATATAAACTTGTGTGCGTTTAAAGGTCAGTTAGATAATGAACTAAAATAAAATGATTGAACAGGCATACGGGTTAATTAATATATTCATCAAAGGATCCATCGTCTAGAATTCTTTTGTTTAATCGCAGCTCATTTAATAACAACCCTGCTTAAAAAATGTATTTGGTCTTTTTATTCCAATTTAGTTTGTATCGTTACTTTTCCGTTAGTGGATCGTTTGATGTATGATTAATATAAACGATTATAAATGAAACTATATACAGCATGTACCTGTATGGACTTGCTCTTGTTTTAAAATGGTGTTGTTTTTTATAGAGATCATAATCAATTGAATAATTGATATTAAAATAATAATTGATTTTTGTACTGGGTCCATATAACAATGTTACGCTACGGGTACATACAGATGCTTACCGATGTGCTTCAGGATTCTTATTAGGGTTTAATCTTTTGAATACACATGTAAATCAATCTTTGTCGGCATTTTGTTTATTTATGTTAGTAAAATAGCAGTAAAATAAGAAATATTTGGTATTCATTTACAAGATTATTTATAGATATATTTATTGTTCAATTTGCAAACTTCTAACTTATTTTTTAAATAGTATAACAGTTAGTGGATATAATAATATAAAGAATTCTTGTGTAAAAATATATGAACAGGCTTCAGATCGGTTGTTCTCTTGGTAAATGCTGTAGATCAAAATTGATGATTATTGTTTTAATTGCTAAAATAGATCTTTACTAGAACCTTAACTAATTAGGACGCAAAGATACTTCCCAGAAACTTATAGAATTACTTAGAATTTGTATATATGTGAATCAGTGCTACACAAAAAAACAATAGGAAAGAAATCAGTCATTAAAAGACAGCTGAAAATCGTATCTGTTTTTGTAAGCACTTTGCAGTCGTGATAAGTTTAAGAAAAAAAATGAAGATATACCAAAGAACTTACACAGATACATTCATATATTTAACTTTACTAAATGGTGGTTCGATTCCATATTACTGTTTTGCTTCTTGAGCTTGTCATTACCCTCAAAATTAATTACTCTCGACAAAGAGAAAACGAGAAGAAAATATCTTTTGAAATATTTTCGGTGTTGCGAATATCAATGGTCGCCAGTAATTTTCATTATGGGGAAACATAACATTGAAAGTCGTTGACGGCATCTGTGTTTAAGTAGGTGGCTTTGGCTACAAATATATTGTAAATTTATGCGCTAAATATTGTCTTGATTGAACATGAATGCGAGACTTGACAAATCGATATCTCAACTCCTGAACTCTCAGTTATAACTCGTACTGGCAAAATGGCCTCATAGAAATGCTCCATTTTACTAAACTGGAGTATGGTAGAATCTGAGATTCTAAATTGCAGTTTTTAACTATATGCTCTCATTGAACTGGCAAACTCCTAAATTATATCGGTAGATACTGGAATTCTAGGTAGAATCTCAGATTCTATCAGATTCCAGTTTCTATCAGGCTGGTCAAAACGGACTAAAGTTGATCAATATCAAATATAGAATTTGAGTAATGAACATGATGAAGAACGAAATAGACACAAATAATTCAGAGGAAACAATTTACTTCAACTCCTTTTTCTAGGATGGATAGTGTCGCAATATTAATTTTGTTATCCGTTTATTTTGCATGACAATTCTCAGATCAACTCAAAATTTATATGGACAGACAGGTCCCAAATAAAAAAATTCTTTTGCAAGTAGATCTAAAAAACAAATCAATCCATTTCCGCCAATATGATATTACGATTACGAACTACATATAAACTCACCCAAAGTACTCTCCTATTTCTTCTATGTTTTTCGAACAGAATTTTTATACTTAGAAGCAGAAAAATATTTTTATGTCAACTGAGGCTAAACAATGTGGCCTGGATATGTTATTGATCCGAAGAACAGGAAAGACAGCCAGTGAAATTTGCAGAATGTTAGCAGATTTCTCTCTGAAGATGCCTGAGGTAAACTTTTGACGTCGGAATAATTAGAAGAAAACGGGGTATTACTGAAGACAAAAGACTCATGCAGATATTCTGGGGAAGGATGGGGCATGGTTTGGTATGTACACGTTCAGCCTGCATGTTCATTTATCATTTTTATATGTCTTCATGTACCTGCAACATACAGTGATGAAGGTGTAAATATATAACCTAACCAATCATATGTATGTTTGTGTGTTTTTCTAACACAGCATAGACCAACTTTTATCAATAAAATAAATTATTATCCATAAAATAGCTTTGTGTTACGCTGAATATTTGATAATTTTACTGGAATAAACTATATTATTATACCATATGTACTAAACAAAGTTATAGATCACATCCACCCAACATATAATTAAAGTTAAAAATCCCTGGTAGAATTTAAAATTCTTCCAAGAGAAACTGAAATTCCAGTTTTTACCAGACACATGTCTCATATTTCTCGAGACAAGACATCCTTATTCAAAGTTATAATTTCTGATCAACAAAACTCAATGTTTTACTTATAATTGAACAAAAATTATAGAAAACTTATGTGACATTTCTTCTTCTGCTGAAATTTTAAATTTATAGGTTATGGAACATTCAATGATATATTCCGTCCTGATCAAGACTTAGGGAAACCTGTGATTATTCTATGAATTTTATTTATGTGACATCTGCCAAGTATGGACTTAGATACCAATAAATTGGAAGGTATACGCTTGCTTAGAACTTCGTTCAATCTTTTGTGGTTTATCTAAATTTTAATATTTATATTAGGAGTTCAACCACGAAAGAAATGAGTATACTCGTCTTTTTGTTTTCTAACACCTTTATCCCATCATCCTTGAAATGCTATGAATGAGTCAAGATGAAACCTTTTAGTGTCAACACCGCTCTTACATATATTATCAACAATTTCACAAAATAAAAAATATTTTGATATCTACTTTAGAATGTCCAGTTCTTGACAAGACGTTTATCCTTTAATTGGAGATGTCACTGTAGATAAGAGTATGTTTCGCTAATATTTCACCTGGAGATGTGTGAATGTGCTGATTAAAATAAAAGAGGTGCGATACTGTGAAAATATAAATGAAGAGAAAGTATGGGCTATGAATCATGAGGCGAGCATTTCTCCCCCGTGTCGAAGTGTTGAATTGGCCGTGTGCCTTACGGGCTATAATCTCATTGATAATAGAAAACATTTACACAATTCTCCCATGAATGGTCAGACTTGCAGTGGCACATGGGCAGGAATCGGTCTATTGAACCAGAGGGTGGATAAAAAGGCCGGCTCCCGTACAAGTGCCTATCATTTACTACCTGTTCGGCACTATACCTCCCACGGCGATACTCATTGAGCTAAATTGGCTCTGAAAAGCGATTACTTTCACATGATAGTGTTGAGTTCATGTACCTATACTTGGAGCATTTGTCTTGATATATCGTTATATATAAACGTCAAATGTCTGAGAAATCGGTATTCCAGCTAAGCGTTCCACATCGAGAGCACACGAAAATAAGTTGTTGATCAGTGTTAATTTAGTAGAAGTATCCTGCTAAAACGGAGGAGAGTGAAACCTTGTCTGACTCAATTTCCTGCAGTGTCAGTTATAGTTTCTGGAACAAACATGATTGGGATGGATCTCACGGATTGCAGTAGGCATATGAACAAGTCACTACAGCTACCGATTACAGATTGCATCTTCCGCGGGACTGATTCAGATATCCCGTCCCTCCAGGGCGACAGTGTGACAGATAGGACCGTGTCCCCCCGAGATGCGACAACATATGACACAGAGCTGTCCCCTGGATCGACAGACTTTGACAGCAGCGGTCTCCCAAGATACCAATATTCCCAAGACGATACGGAAGACGACGTCATGAATTTGGAGAAATGTTCTGGAACGTCTACTCTGTCTCAACAGAAGAGACGTTTCGCGGACGTCAAACCGCCATATTCTTACATAGCACTGATTACCATGGCGATCGAGAGCTCTTCAAGTGGAATGATGACATTAGCGGACATATATACCTTCATCATGAACAGATTTCCATACTTCAAGGAGAACCAACAAAGATGGCAGAACTCGATTCGACACAATTTATCTCTGAACGATTGCTTCTTGAAGGTTCCCCGTGGCCCCGGAAGACCCGGGAAGGGTAATTATTGGGCACTTCATCCAAGTTGCGGAGACATGTTCGGAAACGGTAGTTTTCTCCGAAGACCCAAACGCTTCAAGCTCCAAAAGCAAACATTTGACGACCAATCGAGTCTGCATTTCAACGGTTATGGACAATTCACTTTATACGGAGGCACGCCCGGATACAAGCCGTACCCATCTCTGAACCACTTAACTTTACCCTCGTTCAGCCAGGGACTACCACGTCAGCATTACGGATTACCGTGTAAATCAGATACCTGGTCGGGAACGTCTTCGAACTATCCATCGTTCTACACAGCAAATAACTTAAACAGTTCTTTTGGAACCTCATTTGGATCGCCGTTTGGAACCTCACTCGGGGGTTCCTATTTTCCGGGAGTGACCCAAATCTCAACCGTTCCCAGCCCTGGAAATCCAACGTTCACAAACTTTTCTTCGTTCCAGCCTCCAGCATACGGTTATCCAAGCTCTCAGTTTACCAGTCAGCTTAGATTGCAGCATCTCCAGTCGACGTAGTGCGGTGATTTGTGCATTTGTTCTACGATGTGATGTTATACCGTGCTCATTTTATCAGTATAAGAACTATTTTGCAATCTCTATTGATGAAACTGTTACAGCAAGAGTATGGACAATGAACTACATACACCAGAAACTTTCGCGATATCTTCGACGGAAAACAGAAAAATCATCTTTATTTATGAAGGATCAGAGGAAGTAAGCATTCGTGTAATTTATTTTACTTTTTATTTTCTCGAATAAGTGGATAACATGCCTAAAAATAACTAATTTCTTGTAAAGCTATTTATATTTTTATTTTTTAGTTGAAATATTCGAAATACAAAATATTGGTAACAGAAGTCCAAAACATTTGCTGAAAGATAGTCTACGCAAAGAACTTTTACCGGAAAATGTTATACGAATAGTTCATCCCTGATCGTGATGTTATTGTTTTGTCTGTACAAACTTTAATTTGGAATATTAATATCGGCTAACTTTTAGTTTAATTGCTTTGATTAACCGGAGATTGTTATTGGGTGTTTCCCGTCTTAACATGGTATCATAATTTTTTGTGTGATATCAATTAATTATTTTATTCCACATTATAGTTAACTATTTGTTAACGTGAACAATAATCAAAACGATTTGTGGGCTTTTCTTTGTCCAGTTCTTTCCCAATATTAAGTTAATTCACATAGGGAGGAATTTGGAGAATTAATATCTTTCTTTGAAATATCATGTCACTCTCACTTATTTGTATATTCTTTCAATGTTATTATATCAAGGAGTAATATGTTCTATTGCAAAAGAAATGTATATATTAGTGTACGATTTGCGTTCAGTGCTAAACAGGCGTAGTTCTATGTACATATTAATCATTGAATGTTCCGAAGTTCAAAGGATGTTCCCAATTCACATGGGCCCGTTACCGTTGTTAATTGCTTATTTTAGGTTGATTAGGGGGAAGGGGGGGGGGGTGAGGCAGTATATAAATGGATACTCACTCCAATTAACAACGGCATGGAGACCATGTGAGTATTACCGGTGATTTCTCATGTAATATACTCATCAATATATTTCATCACCTGTGAGTGACTTTCTACATTTCTGAGTTGGGAATAAACTAAAAATAACTCAAAATTTTGAACTTTGTTCTTATGCTTCGGTAATGCTTTCCCATTATTTCCTGGAAATGATGAAAATGAACCGACAGAAATGTTTAAATATAAGGATTTTAATCCATGACCATGATCCGGTGACCGATTGTCTATACGAAATGTCCGCTGATTGTTAACTACCGCCTGAGATGCGCAAAAATATTGAAAGTTATACCATTGTTTAGATTTGATTCGAATTCGTTACCCATAAATGTTTCTGATAATGCCAACATGACATATATTTAACTGACATGCTCTTCAACATCTCCGATATATTTAAAGGTTTTGCTTGATGAAATAAAACAAGTAATTTTTAATCTTAAAAATTAATCATAAATGATCACTTCCAATTCCTAATTATGCAGAAATTAGAGAGACGAGGTCGAAATCCGAGCCCGATATCTGAATATATATCAGATCAATATGAATGTATTATTGCAATTCATAAATATATAATATTGCTGAAAGCGATATTAAATCGAGTTCTAATTCATAAACATATAAGTTCTTTAGAGCAGCAGTGTGCCGAAGTGGGTGAAATAATTAGTTGCTCTGATATATACGTTTTATTTATAGCCAACAGCTGAAGTATGAAGGTTAATCATATCTTGTTCTACAAGTGATTGCCTTTCGACGATGTATTCCAACAACAATAGAAAATTACTCTTTTCTTAATCAAAATACAAAAAATTCTTAGACGCTATAAAATATTGTTACACATATAATCCCTTGACCTTGGACGTTAACTATCACCAAAATATTAAGTACGGTCCGACCTGCTTCAAGGATAGGACTTCTCGATGGGGGGGGGGGGGGGGGGACTGGCGAGCCTATCGATGATCTATCAGAACCAGGTTGTGCTCCCATATGTGTGAATAAGTGTATAGAACAAATATTTGTTTAACTGAGTTGAACTGAAATCGTCTGTACGCTATACACATTTCGGTATTCACATGGATTCATAGTTGTGCCATAATGTTTTCAACAGATAAGGAAAAGTTAGCCATTGTAAATCCATATACAGTAATTCATAGGAGTCAAATATCGTTATGCTCTAATCCTCCAATCTTTGACGTGAAGTATCCCCGAATTATACACTTTCCTGCGATCTGCTTCAAGGATAGAGCCTCTCGATGGTGGAATGGTGTATTTCAGAAAAAAATTCTTCTCCTGAAAACGGGGTGGGGGGGGTATATATTTTACATTTAACTAAGTTACAACAGTCCAAAGGCGAGTGATACACGATACACATGACTTTTCTACAAAATATGACGAAGTTTTTACTATAGAATGTCCATTTTAATTAGTCGTCTACTTTGGAGCTTGTCAAAAATCAGTAGATAAGTTTGCATAAATTTTTTTGCAGCGTGTAGAACAAACTGAACTCTACAAAATGACTACCTTTTCTCTGTGATATCGATAATATATCACGATTAAAATAACTTTGTAATTCTCTCCATATAAAACTGCAGTACAGTTGTTTCATGTACCGGGCCTCAATTCGTGTATACTAGCACAAAGGTCAACAATGCCGTGTACGGTCATAGAGGTGTGTGCGGTTTATCATTCTGCAATTTCACTGGGCATGGGATATAAGTGACGTACTTAATACGGAATCAATGACCTTTGTGCCAGTGAGTATGAATAAATTATGACGTCTCTCTATGTAATTCAGGCCCGGTACATGAAACAAATGTACTGGAGTTTTATATGGAGAGAATTACAAAGTTATTTCAAGCGTGATATATTATCGATATCACGGAGAAATGGTAGTCATTTTGTAGAGTTCAGGTTGCTTTACACGCTGCATAAAAGAAAATTTATGCAGAGTTATCTACTGATTTTTGACAAGCTTCAAGGTAGACGAATAATTAAAATGGACAGACTTTAAATCATGTGTATCGTTACTACAGACCGTGTGAGTTAAGTATCGCTTATTTTTAAAGTTGAGTTAATTTGGATTTAAGAAGAATAGGCTTAAATGGAACGGCTTAAATATTCTATATCCTGCTTAGGTTACAAGGGTGGTGATACACGTAACTTAACTGTATAGACCATATACATTTTCAGTAAATATGGAAAGGTCTTTACTAAATATACAGTCATTCTTAGACACTAAATACATTTTTTCATTTAATATCTATAATCGTCAGGCTGTGATAGTTAACTATCACTTATTTTCAAAGTTGAGTTTGATCTACTTCTCGATGGTAGGACGGTTTAATTTTAAAATTACATGAGCGAATAAATAGTTGATTAAAATTGTTGATGTAATGCTGCACGAAAATTCGAATCCAAATGGTTGCACATAGTGCCATAATTTCCAACAACTAAATGCGAAAGTTTTAACCAAACTATATATACAGCAATTCTTAGACGCTATCATTTATTTAATATCTAATCTAATTTAGTTCATGTAAGTCAAGTGCCACTCATCTGTAATGTTGGGTATGGTCCGCTTCAAGGACGTGGCTTCTCGATGGTGGAACGACTAGATTTCAGAATTGAAATTTGACTACGAGGAGTGAATTCATATTTGAACGAGTGAATACATCTAATTAATAAAAATGGTTAATACAACGCTGCGTGCAACTTGGTATTCAGGATGCTGCTCTTTGGGTGATAACTTTTCAACAATAAAAGGAATGTTTTGCTACACGGATATTCATATATGCCAACTACACACGGATATTCATATATATCAACTACACACGGATATTCATATATGCCAACTACACACGGATATTCATATATATCAACTACACACGGATATTCATATATGCCAACTACATATGTGTCATGACATATTCAATCCTCAGACAGTGAACGTAAAATACAAACAAATCATAAACATGGAATGGACCTGTTCAAGGATAGGATATCTCGATGGTAGAACATCAGAATTTGATGACAATTCATTCCGCCGTTTCCCATGTTAGACGGCTCTAAACTGAACTACATGAAATTTATTGCTCTCAGCATATATATTAAGTGAGACATGAGGATACAATTGAGTTAAGTAAAAGTGGCACGAGTTTACAACTGGTTAACAAGGCGTGTTATACGTTGTTGATGAGATGTCTCTGAATATATCCGGGTGTCTATAATAATATAAAGCAATACAATATTTTCTATCGTACCTGAAAAGGAACAAGAAATAGGTAATGGAGCTCGTCGATATCACTATTGAGATATATCATCTATATCCTTAATGTACATAAATTTGTTTTACTTTATATACATTATAAACATCTCATTCAGCTACAAAAACGCATATAGTATAGATTATCATATGACTGTGTGTGTTACCTTTTCCTCATTGGACCATTCGCCATCACGTGACAAATTTCTCATATGGACTCCAAAGTGGGTACATAAATATTTCTAGATATGCTGTGTGACGTGTGTGTCTTCTCGGCCAATGAAAATGATTTGCCGTTGTATTGCTTAAGATGAAACGAGAACGCGAAGATGAAAGCAAAGATTTTTGCAGCTTTGAGGCCTAAATCAAATTAGACTTCCGGGTCATATGATAAAACAATTATAGTCTGTTGATGTCGACCAACATGTGGTTTTGATGAGGTCAATATGCGGTTCCAGTCTCTGCATATATTGGTTTCTGAGGTCCGAAAAGGCACATATTGACCTCATCAAAAGACTGCATTATAAAATCAGTGTTTTAGCGAGTTTTGTCTACATAAAGTTTACAACAAAACTGATTTTTGTTCTCAATCGAAAAACCTAAGGTTTGTCAAATAAATCAATATTTCCTTCAGAAGAAGAGGAATAATTTAATTACTTTATAAACCTGACAACTTCGGGTTTTCTTGTGAATGGTTAAATTAAAAAGAATAAACATATCAGACAATTAATAACTTGTAGTAAGACATTATCAATGTCAATATCACAGCCAGAAAAAATGATGATTGACGGCAGCATACCCAATAAAATAGCCATCGCCATATATTCAATCATCACAAATAAATGATGATGGCCATCACCATTTATCGGAGGTGGGTCCTGGTCATCTCAATTGTTTGGTGGTGACCTGTAATCTACACTCATCGCTCATCAGATTTTTTTTAGTGATTAACTGGTCTCATGGAACTTTTTGTTGTTGTGATGAATGAATCTCATCACCTTATGACCAGGCCTCATTAACATGAAAATGTGATGGGCTATCACTGGCTGCCTGTGTATTGGAAACAAACAGCACCGTCTATTTTAAATGCATAGAAATGGCTAGATCATCTAAAAATGTTGTGCCCTCCCCACATATAACATAACAACCACGTCCAACCACGCCCCTCTTCCATAATTCAACACAGTAATAATTCATCGAAGAAAAACCAAGATACATATGTGGCCGATGTATATTGTTTGTATTTTAATGTATTTGTAATTTAATGTAACGTAAGCTAATTGTGTGTTAAATATGTGGCAGATATTTCTTAGAGTGTTGGTTCACCTCAAGTTGAATTGCAGTTGGCTTAGGTGTGAGGTAGTACCTATTGTCTAGAGTGGGGACAAGGTTGTCCATTATATAATTGTTAATAGCTTCATTTGTTTTAGATTTGGAGGGAATTAGTTTAGGGAATGACTATTGTTCAGTTGGCTATTTAACTGAGCACCCTCTGATATCACTTGCCACTTAACATGCTTACTGCACAGCACAGGATATGTTTCATGATATTTGTGACCAGATGGACTGACATTTACAGACTGGATTTTGTTCACAGAATATCTGAAGGTTAGTGTCTTGCTGTTTAACATTTTGTCTCATTTTTATATTGCTATAATATTTTGGTAAATTAGCTATAGAGTTTGTATTTAATTTGAACTATCTCTCGTCCCAGAATGAATGATTGTATGATGTGTGATTGTGTGCGCGTATGGCTATTTGTTGCATAGTAAATTACTGCTACTGGATCATATATGTTGGTAATGCATAAATTTGCTTTACTGTGGCTTAATGTTCTGTACTGTATGTATATTATATTGTTGGATGCTAGGAAATTGTATTATAATCTAGCCTTATGTTTATTTAGATTCCTGGTCATTCCTCTGGAAGTGAACTGGATTACATGTAGTTTGGATACACCCCAGTGTCACCCACAGGGTAGGCATATGCCTTATTTATCTTGTGTCACGCATATTCTGTAGTGATTATTCTGGTTTATATATATAATGTGTTCTCTGTAATTTGGCAGCTCACGCTCTATTAAGAAGAATACATTTCATTGGAGTATTTATATAATGGTATATTGTTAAGAGTTATTGCTCTTGACAGAATTGAGATTAATTGATTAGTCTTGACTCATACATATACGAGTTTAATGCAGTATATTATTTGTGAATGTGTAATATTCTATTTCTATGATAAGCCATAACGCACTAAAGATGTATTGTTTATTTGTTACTGTCCGTAAAGATATTATGGTTTATTTGTGTATTTATTGGTATTATTGTTTGTTATTACAGGGTGTCATATTCAACCTTATTCCAACTTATACTGAATAAAGAAAGCAACAAGACTCACACCCCGTAGCCTGTGTTTGGACTTCAATCCTTAATCCTTACACTACGAGCGGTTACAAAATGGAGCCTCCAGTGAGGTCTGTTGCGGTACAGAAGTACGTTGGATGAGGAGCCCATATCCAGTAATTCCACAGGAGTGATTACCGTCCTGTCAACCCGAATTTGAGAACTGTTTCATCAGTGAATTGATTCTTGTGTTTGCCTGCTGCCCTGTGAGTGTTTTCATGAATGACTGCAATCAGTGAGAACAAAAAGGGACTGATTGTACCTGGGCGGGTGCAATATCTCGTGTGACATTCATCTCCATATACAGAAGACTGTGTTTCTAAACTGGTATTCGGTAATTCTTGTACACTGTAAGATTATTATGATCTTGCCCTTGACATATTAACTGAAGTGAATTTACTCCATTAACCACACCCTATATCTATCTGTTGATGGCTATTGCCTATATGAACTCTAAAAAAATATGTATATTCTGCATCAGTGCACACATACAGTCACTTAGTATTACCAACCACAGTGTGAAAGTGCTGAATGTGGTGTAGTGTGAATTTTCTCCCTTTGCTCCCCAATACCCATTTTTATTTAAATTTTTTGTAGTGTCAGATTTTGAGTATTAAGATATTTTCCATATTCATACTTTTGACATTTTGACAAATGACTGTTGCACTTGTGTTGTGACATAACACTGCATTCTTTCAACCACCAATTTGCCAACTCACCCTTTTGTAGTGTATGTGGGGGATAGATATTAGTTAAAGTACATCTCTCGGGAAAGATAGTATTACAAATTACTATATTGTGGTAAGGATATTATCAAATCTTTTGTCATATAGCATACGTATATGGTTTACATGTTATCTGCCTATTCTGCTATAATTAATTGGTTACCTCCCTTTACCCTCTAGATTCCAGATCTGCTCTCACTGTTTTAAATGTATATGACATGTGAATGGTAAGTTGGTTATCCGGTTTTGTTTCAGAATTTCCGCTCCTGCATGTCGTGATCATCACATTTCTTCTGCAACATTGTTTCACAACATTGTGTTTTGTCGCAAACTATACCAGTGTTGTACTACAGGCCCAATTGTTTTGCAGCATTTCAATTTACATTACGTTCTGCAACATTGTTTTCTCCGCTGCAATATTGTTTGCCGCTTCGTTTTTTTTATTTTTGGTTTTGCACTTGCGTACATGTACGTCGCATCACGCGATCGCAACCATTCACTCACTGTTATTCTGTTTCGTGGACACATTCCTTCATCGGTGCATGTCGCGTTAAAACGTGGAGTTCGGTTACTTTGAATTTATCCATTACCGGTACGTGTAAATATCGGCGCAGGTACCTGCCGCGGAGAGTATTATTAATTACTTTCTGCATGTACTGTACTGTACTGCTGGTTATCTAATTCCAATTAAGGAGATTTTATATATTGTTTAGTACTGACTTCGTGCTTGGATTCGCATTGGTAAGGCAGCCATGGATCTCAAGCCCGAAGAGGTTCGGAATATGTTGAAAGTATTTCAAAAGATGGGTATGTCCCCGAAGGCAGACACAAGTGAAGATTTCAAGATGTGGCTTCACGGTATGGCTGAGCAAGAACATCTTCCTGTTGGGGTTAATCCTGGTGCAACTGATCCGACTCCACCAAACACTGCCCAGAGATCGCCTACAAGAACGTCATACCACCAATTCCCTAAAGTCCCGTTCTTTAGTGGGGAACCAGGCAAGGATACAACCTATGACCTTTGGCATTTTGAGGTTGATTGCCTGATGCAGTCAAAGACACACCGTGATGAGGACGTCCTTCAGGCAGTACGAAAGTCCTTGAAAGGTGAAGCTGCGAAGCTGGCCATGAAACTGGGTCACCAGGCCAGTCTGACTGACTTGTTGGCCAAGTTTAAGAGTGCCTTTGGAACTTTGAGGAGACGAGCCACCCTGATGTCCGAGTTTTACAGCACCACCCAAAAGGATGATGAAGATGTCGCTGCTTGGGGCTGTCGGCTGGAAAATATTCTTTTCCAGATAACTGAACGTCAACCCATAGCACAGGAGGAGCAAGACGAAATGCTCAGAACTCGGATGTGGGATGGTCTAAAACATGTATTGAAGAGTTTGGCGGCGCACAAGTTCGACCTGATCTCCAACTTTGATGAGCTTAGACTCTGTTTGCGGGAGATTGAGTTCGACACTAACAGAGGTAGTGTTGGTACGACTAACTCTGGTAAGAAGCAGACTGCATCTGTTAAGATGGCTGCCTCTACAGATCAAGTCGTCACAAAGAAGGAAGTGCTTGATCTGAGAGAGATGATGAAAGAGATCAAGGCAGAATTAGCGGAGATGAAGGAACAGCGCCAAGAGTATGCTCAGGTCTATCAACAGCAGCATTACCAGGTTCCAGATCAGAACCCCAATGATCATCGCTATGGCAAGGGCCGTCAGATGACACAGAAAGACCGTTATCAGGGGTTGCCGCTTCAGCAATCTAATTACGCAGCACGCCACACGGTCCAGTCTAATGTACCTCCACCCCAAGTTCAACCCAGACAAGACTGGCCAAGACAATTTGACAACGCCCAGGCATCTAGTGGTGCTCCAACATCGTGGAGGAGTGATGGGGCTACAGCTTACAGTAATGAAGTTCACTGTCACCGATGTGGAGACCGTGGACACATCGCAGTTGGATGCCGCATCAACCTCGACCACAGGCGGAAACCTTTAAACTGGCACAAGCCTATGGGGAGGGGACACCCATAGGTTTATCACAGCGTCCCACAGGTAAACGGGTACCAGACGGTTTGGTAGGAGCTGCAAACGAAGCGGAGATTCTAATTGAAGGTGTGCCAACCACAGCGTTATTGGACACTGGTGCTACTGTGTCAATTATCTCTGAATCATTTTATAAGACTCACCTACAACGTGTTCCTATAGAATCCTTAGTTGATATTTTAGACATAGAATGTGCTGGCGGCGAGTCACTTCCATATATTGGGTTCATAGATGTGTTGGTCAATGTTAACGGTGCTGGAATTGATTCACCTGGAGGAGTTCACTGTTTGATGCTGGTTGTCCCGGACACCAGATACAACGCCAGAGTCCCGGTATTGCTGGGAACGAATGTCCTAAGCTGTCTCATTGATGATTGCAAGAAGTCATATGGGACCAGGTTTCTACAGAAGGCAGCTCTACATACACCATGGTACCTGGCTTACAGAAGCATTACGTTACGTGAACGAGACCTGGAGCGTAATGAGTGGCGACTTGGCGTAGTGAAGAGTGTGGAAGAGAGAAGTATAACTATCCCTGCCAACAGTAGTGTTGGTATAAGGGGTCGAGTTACTAAGGGACTGACGTCACCGGCAGTTTGTGCACTTTTACAGCCTACGTCACGATCAACACTGTCACCCGACCTTGACATTATACCTACCATTGTGACGTACGATAGCACCAGGTCAGATACAGTGGAGGTACAGTTATCTAATGTGACCACACGGACCATCACCATATCACCTGGAGCAGTCCTCTGTGAGCTTCAACCCGTAACCCTTCAAGACCTACCTCACAGAGAGCCTGTCTCCACAGACACCCTTTTTGAGCAAATTGAGATAGAGAATAGGGGCCTAACAGAGGATGAAGTCAAACTAGGACGTGACACCATACTCAAGTTCCACGATATCTTCTCTAAGAATGATGAGGACCTCGGACATAGCAATATGGTGTATCACAAGATAGAGCTGGATGATGAGATCCCTTTCAAACAGAGACATCGCCGAATACCACCAGGGATGTATGAGGAAGTGCGCAGCCACCTGCAACAGTTGTTATCTGCTGGTGTCATCAGACCATCGCACAGTCCCTGGGCATCGAATGTGGTGTTAGTGAAGAAGAAAGATGGCCGTTTGAGAATGTGCATTGACTTTAGACAGCTGAACAACAGGACAATTAAAGATTCTTACGCCTTGCCGAGGATTGAGGAACTTCTGGATCCTTTGGGAGGAATGAGTTATTTCTCTGTACTTGACATGAAGAGTGGCTACCACCAGGTAGAGGTAGACGAAGACCACAAACAGCGCACTGCCTTTACTGTTGGCCCGCTTGGATTTTTTGAGTACAACCGCATGCCATTTGGACTCTCAAATGCACCAGCCACATACCAGCGCCTTATGGAACGATGTCTTGACGGTCTCCATCTTAACGTGTGCTTAATTTATCTTGACGATTTGGTTATCTTCTCGAAGACATACGAAGAGCACATTGAGAGATTAGAACTGGTGTTTCGTCGGCTGCAGGAGTGTGGTTTGAAGCTTGCACCGGGGAAATGTAAGTTCTTCATGCGTCGAGTCAAGTATGTTGGATACATTGTCTCTGAAGATGGTATTGAGGTGGACCCAGAGAAGATCAACAAAATAAGTGAATGGCCAATACCCTCCGGTCCAGAAGATGTTCGGAGATTCCTCGGATTCGCTGGTTACTACAGGAAATTCATCAAAGATTTCTCGAAGATTGCCAAGCCATTATCAGAGTTGATGCCGAAGTCTGCTTCTAAGAAGACAAAACAGAAGATAATGAGTATAGACTGGATTTGGGGTTCTGCGCAGCAAGAGGCCTTCAATGAGTTGAAGCAGCGGTTATCCACCCCTCCTGTATTAGGCTACGCCGATTACACCAAACCCTTTGAGCTACACACAGATGCCAGTATCCAAGGTTTAGGCGCTGTGTTATACCAACGGCAGGATGACCAACTTCGGGTCATCGCCTATGCAAGTAGGGGACTGAGTCGTTCTGAGAAGAACTATTCTGCATATAAACTTGAGTTTTTATGTTTGAAGTGGTCAATCTCAGAAAAGTTTCATGATTACTTGTATGGGCATGACTTTGAAGTGGTCACTGACAACAACCCTCTGACATACGCATTGACAAGTGCTCGTCTAGACGCTACAGGACATCGATGGCTAGCAGCCCTGGCAAGTTACAATTTCAGCATACGGTATCGACCAGGAAAGTCTAACACTGATGCGGACACACTCTCCAGACTACCGTGGATGGTGAATGAGTTACCGCAAATAGAACAGATCTCTAAGGAGTCTGTTGGTGCTATTTGCAATACTATTCACGTGTCCAATGTAGTCGAGAGTTTGTGTCTGTCAACTGATGCAGTGGAGGAAGAGCCAGAGCTGCCAGATGACAGTTGTGATGTTAATGCACGGGATTGGAGGAGGTCTCAAGCAAAAGACCCATCACTTTCCACCGTTATTACCCATTTGAGAAATGGGACGAAACCAGACAGAATGAAGTTCATTGGTGATCAGAGGATGACAACACTGTTGAAACGTTATAGCCAGTTGACGCTAAAGAGGGGTGTGTTGTACCGAGTAACAAATGTTGATGGAGTGCAACAAGAACAACTGGTGTTACCTGTTAACTGTCATTCCTCTGCTCTTCGTGGGTTGCATGATGATGTAGGTCATCCAGGCAGGGATAGAACAATATCTTTGTTGAAGGATAGGTTCTATTGGCCTGGTATGGCGAAGGACGTAGCAACCCATCTGCAAAAATGTGAGAGATGTGTGCGCCGGAAGACACCTATCAACAGTCGAGCCCCTCTCGTCAGCATCAGTACGTCGGAGCCCCTCGAACTTGTCTGTATGGATTTTTTAACTTTGGAACCATCGAAAGGAGGACTGGAACATATTCTTGTTGTGACAGACCATTTTACGCGGTATGCGCAAGCCTATCCAACAAAGAATATGACAGCCAAGACAACAGCCGAGACGTTTTTCAACAACTTCATCGTGCACTATGGGTTGCCGAAACGAATACATTCTGATCAAGGAGCCAACTTCACAGGAAAACTGATGCAAGAGTTGTGCCAGCTGTTAAAGATGGACAAGTCGAGGACTACACCATACCATCCCATGGGAAATGGGATGTGCGAGCGTTTCAACAGGACTCTCTGCGACATGCTCGGCACCCTCGACACAGACAGCAAGAAGAACTGGAAGGCGCATGTAGGTCCATTGGTGCACGCCTACAATTGCACGCGCCATGAAACAACCTCCACTTCCCCGTTCTTCTTGATGTTTGGTCGACACCCACGTTTGCCCATTGATTTGGCATTTGGACTGGACATTGATCCCGAGAAGTCGAAGTCCTTATCCAGTTACACCAAGTCCCTGAAAGATCGACTGAAGCAGGCATATGACTTGGCGGCTTCGGCAGCACGGAAATCCCAGTCCAAGCAGAAAACCAACTTTGATCGCAAGGCAAGAGCGGCTTCCTTGGAGGTAGGAGATAGAGTTTTGGTGAAGAATGTGGTGTTCGATGGTCGGCACAAGTTGGCGGATAAATGGGGAGAAGAGGTGTATGTGGTTCTGAAGCGTCCCAACCCATCAATACCAGTGTTTGTAATTGGTAGGGAAGATGGAGAAGGGAGAAAGAGAACGCTGCATCGCAATATGCTACTTCCAGTCAGCTTTATTTGTCACCAGGACCTGCCGGTACCTAAGCCAAGAGTACGGAAGCCTGTGGCGGTTGAAGATATCAGCAGAGTGCCACCACAACCGAAGCCTAGGCGACGAAAGGTGATTTCTACATCACCAAGGACATCAACATCAACAGTCAACAGTAATTCAGATGACAACTCTGAGGATGAAGACTCCGTGATAGTCGTTACCCAGCCCTCTGAACCTTCAGTATCAGTTGAGATGTCAACCGATAGGCCAGCTGAAGAGTGCCAGGAAGAAGAGGAACAGAGCGAGAATGGTACAGTCGAGGGTGAAGGGGTAAGTAGGTCAGCTGAGGGTACTGTTCCTGAAATTGAACAGGCTACAGATCATTGTCAAGAAGAAGTTGTCACTGAAGTGGAGACCGAGGGGGAGATTGAAACCCAGGGGGCTCAAACACGGCAGTCGAACCGAAACCGGACTCGGCCTGAGTGGATGAGACGCGGGGAGTACGCCCTCTCGGCAGAAGCTGAGACCGAGGGGGAGATGGAAACCCAGGGGGCTCAAACACGGCGAACGACCCGGAACAGGACACAGCCTGAGTGGATGAGACGTGGGGAGTATGCCCTCTCGGCAGTAGCAAATCCAGATTGGTTGAGTCGAGCAAACTATCTTGGTTCTCTCCTAGCTGAAGGGATGTTTGCTGACCAATCACACAGAGTATCCGATGCTATTCTAGATCTTGTGACAGGCAAGATTAAATGACAGGGACGTCATTTGCCGGCCGGGGGAAGTGTGTGGCCGATGTATATTGTTTGTATTTTAATGTATTTGTAATTTAATGTAACGTAAGCTAATTGTGTGTTAAATATGTGGCAGATATTTCTTAGAGTGTTGGTTCACCTCAAGTTGAATTGCAGTTGGCTTAGGTGTGAGGTAGTACCTATTGTCTAGAGTGGGGACAAGGTTGTCCATTATATAATTGTTAATAGCTTGGGGTTCTTACATTTGTTTTAGATTTGGAGGGAATTAGTTTAGGGAATGACTATTGTTCAGTTGGCAATTTAACTGAGCACCCTCTGATATCACTTGCCACTTAACATGCTTACTGCACAGCACAGGATATGTTTCATGATATTTGTGACCAGATGGACTGACATTTACAGACTGGATTTTGTTCACAGAATATCTGAAGGTTAGTGTCTTGCTGTTTAACATTTTGTCTCATTTTTATATTGCTATAATATTTTGGTAAATTAGCTATAGAGTTTGTATTTAATTTGAACTATCTCTCGTCCCAGAATGAATGATTGTATGATGTGTGATTGTGTGCGCGTATGGCTATTTGTTGCATAGTAAATTACTGCTACTGGATCATATATGTTGGTAATGCATAAATTTGCTTTACTGTGGCTTAATGTTCTGTACTGTATGTATATTATATTGTTGGATGCTAGGAAATTGTATTATAATCTAGCCTTATGTTTATTTAGATTCCTGGTCATTCCTCTGGAAGTGAACTGGATTACATGTAGTTTGGATACACCCCAGTGTCACCCACAGGGTAGGCATATGCCTTATTTATCTGGTGTCACGCATATTCTGTAGTGATTATTCTGGTTTATATATATAATGTGTTCTCTGTAATTTGGCAGCTCACGCTCTATTAAGAAGAATACATTTCATTGGAGTATTTATATAATGGTATATTGTTAAGAGTTATTGCTCTTGACAGAATTGAGATTAATTGATTAGTCTTGACTCATACATATACGAGTTTAATGCAGTATATTATTTGTGAATGTGTAATATTCTATTTCTATGATAAGCCATAACGCACTAAAGATGTATTGTTTATTTGTTACTGTCCGTAAAGATATTATGGTTTATTTGTGTATTTATTGGTATTATTGTTTGTTATTACAGGGTGTCATATTCAACCTTATTCCAACTTATACTGAATAAAGAAAGCAACAAGACTCACACCCCGTAGCCTGTGTTTGGACTTCAATCCTTAATCCTTACACTACGAGCGGTTACACATATATAAGGGAAATATAAATAATGTCCGAGAAAAGGTTTAAACTATTAGGCCCTTGAGACAGCTTAGCTCCTAATTCAAGGGCGGAAGGCTTTAAATATTTGAAAGCAAAGGTGTAATAAATGGGTCTATAGATATAACACCATTACAAAGAGAATTAGCTAACGGTCCATTAGTGTGAATTAAATAAAACTTATCAAGTGGACTTTTGATAACGGTAAAGCACGTGGCGAATTTAAATGGGCACCTGTTAGGGGCTGGGAAACCCCGCATACGTAATCGGACAATAGCCTGGATCTACAACACCGCCGATTGATTAATTACTTACTATAGTCGAGTTATCAGCGAGAATAATTTATGACATCAAAGTATTCTATCAAATCAATGAAATCATAAACTACAAAATGAAATACATTTTTGTCTACAAGCGATATGTATTACACCTGTGTACAATCTAAAATGAATACTTACATCAAAAAGTGGTACGTTCGTACAATACATGTATATATCTGTATTAAGTATATAGAAACAAGCCTGAACAAGATAAAACTCAACAGCTCCTTGAAGATAATCGATTGAAACAATATTGATGATAAATATCAGCTGCACTTAAATACAGAACTGTTATGCTGAGCCTCAAATAAAATATCGAAGCTGTTATGTACCGGTACATGTATTGCTGTAGGCAATTGTTGTTTGATTTAGTACCGCGGTTCCCGGTAATGTTTGTGGTAATTCGTGAAAGAATTACGCCACCTGGAAAATATTAGAATTAGAATACTTCAGGTCCCTCTCTTTATTTCATGAATGGTGTTTTCTACGGTGGTAGAATATTGATCTAGGTTAGTGTTACTTCATTTAGCGTTATTACAAAATGAGCACAATGCGGTTGTTTCCATTTCCAGTCCACTCGTGCTTACGAAACTTTTTAACGTATAAAAATTTGGCATACCCTAACCATATAGTCTGGAATAGGTGATTTCAATGACAACAGCCAAGAAACAAATGACAGGATAAGACCAGGTTCTCAACACAGGGGCTCCGTGGACGCCTCAACATTATCAACCAATTAACAACGGTAATGAGCCAAGTGCTGGTGTGGTTCTATTCAATGTGAACGAGTATGCATTTTGTTGATGCTGATTCCATTCGTAGGCTCGGTTAAATTTCAACAGATACTGACCGTGTTCTGTCGATTGGTTCCACGATTCTGCAATTCCATACACACCGTTGAACCAGGGAGCAACAGAGTATGGTGTTCCATTTCGGCCATTTTTGCGTCGCGCGTCGCAGGCGACGGGAAGGGCGACGTCGCCCTTCCCGTCGCGTTCTTATAATGTTAAGAGATAGAACGCGACGCGACGTCGCGCTGTTTAAACGCGACGTCGCCCTTCCCGTCGCCTTCCGGTATTTTAGGACAAAATCGATCTGCGCATGCTTAGGGAGCAGCTATTGCGATGTGGATCGTATGGCGAGGCCGTCATTTCATGAATGATCTCTGCCACTATCGATGAAGAAAATGTCAGCGTAAATGAATAATGATTATCCTGCATTATCGTATAGCTTTTAAATGGTGTTAAATATTAGTCCATGCTTGGAATGATGCCTGTTATGAAGTTATCTCTCGGAAAGTCTGCAACTCGCTGTGTTGTACTGTACAAATTATATCTTCGCTTCCAAAAAATATACGCAACCCCCACATCCGTACATCGTCTTGAATTTCTTTATTCCCATTGGATTTACGCGTGTATGTGTCTGTGGCTTTTCTGTGTGCTTTTATGTGTTTGTGTTTTTCAGTTGTTCTTACAGTATACCTCCTTATGTGACCACATTTACCAGGCCGTTGAAAATATCCTTTTATTTACTGCTGTCCAACACTGTATACCGTTACTTAACCTGTCACGTCCCGACAGATTGTAGTGTAGATCTATAAGCTTTCAATTTAGCGGAGAGAGATAGTCCTATAACTCTCAAAAAGAAAAAAAAATTATGATGGAATTGAAGTTATTTTGTTCTTTCTACTCTTTCTAAGAACTGACTGAAGAATATTAGTACTTCTGTACTCTTTAAATCGTCCGGCATTTCCACGATCGTTCTAGACGATTGAACTTAAAATTCAGGACGAATTCTTGGAGTTCGAGTAAGTTGCTCTTAACTGCAGAGATTCTTTCCTCATTTTCAAGAAAAATATAAAAAAATCATCCTTGAAACACAATTGTCGTCAAATGGCCTGAACAAAACCTGGAACAAAATCCATGAATTATTTTAAGAATGCATATCAACGAGATTTGAATTTTTCTTGAAATTGAGGAAAGAACCCCTGCAGTTACAAGGACGTAGACAAGTTTTCAGATTTGGGGCGGGGGGTGGGGGGGGGGAGCTATACTATGACAGCACAATAAGGCGAGGGTCCAGGGGCCGCCTAGGCCCCGGAAGCTCCAGGATCCCAGATGACTGGAGATGCGTTCTTGGCCTTTCCCAGTGAATAAAACTCAACATTAAAACGCACACGTTGTAACCAGTTTTTTTTGGTCTTTTCTTGCTTTTATGTGTGCGTATTTTCTTTCCAGGGTTATTAAACCTCAACTTGGTCAACACAAAAAACGCTGTGCAAACTGATTAGTTCAGCGACTCATCCAGGTTGTGGTTTTGGAGGGAATACGTGTTTTGTACATTTTGGGAGGAATTTATACAGTAGTTTTGTGGGTTCCGAATCACGGTGACTTGCGGATCACTTTCCTAATGAACGCCTTATATTTCTTGCAATAAAGCATCTGTCTAAATCTTTTCTATTTTTATTGGAACGTCTGTTTCTGTGGACCCAAATAAATGTCGAACAACCGACCTGCGTTGTATGTTTCTCGGTCAATTCGGCATGGTAATGCTTCCGCTACCACGCAATGGCAAATTCTCGCTGGGACAAAAACGCGTGTGATTTCTTAAGTGTTGAATCCACGAGTAATAAAATGGCTTTAAGTGGTAATTTCAGTATTCGTTTCAGTGACTGAATCATATGAATGGTCAAACACAATATCTAATGATTTGCGATAACCCTCACCTCGCCAGCATTGTAACATAATGCGGCATAATAATTTTAAGTCACAGAACGGGATAGTCTTCACCCCCTCCCCCCCCCCTTCTCCCACCCCACCACATACATACCAAAGATTTCAAAATTAAAGATTTCATTATTAAAATTGGGAAAATATATCTGTGTGTCCTTTCCTCTATTTTCTTTTGTCCAGATATAGATGCTAAATAGATGTCCGATGTCCATTTAGAGAGTTTATATATTGTAATCTTGAATATGCGAGTAGAATTCGTTCAGCTGTCAGAAACACGATGGAACGTGTGTGTAACTTTCTTAAATTTGAATCTGAATTCCATGCAGTATATCAGGTCAGATGGGGAAACATTTTCGACAGGTTTCTATTGAACCAGGTCTGTCAGGTTCAATCTTAAATGAATGGTGTCATCCGTGAACAAATAACAAACTATCGAAATCCTGAGAGAATTAATTTAATTAGTGAGGATAATTTCCGTATATGGCATGGTCAGACAGATCAGGCCGTCGCTGTCTATGAAAAATTTCTGCCTCAGTAATGGCAATCCAACAAAGTCCAGGCATGTGATACATCATTTTTCGCCTATTGGGATATTGGTGATAGATGACCACTCAGGCTTTACAAAAATATATATATATATATATATATTCTCAGCGGCTGTAACGACCGCTAGATGGCGTGATCCGCTTCTTACCAAAGTGATTCGCAACTGCCCGCGCTGGTGCACTGAGACGGACATGATTTTCTCATTGATTTACAAGTTCGATTAGAGAATTTTATACATGCAATTATCGACGACAGATTTTCGTAGAAAATAAGGCCAAGAATCACTCTCAACTCTTAACAACACGAGCGCCAGCAGTCTAGATGTAAAAGGCGATTCGGAACTCCCCTATTAACTGTATGCTTAAACATGCCTCGTTTCCTCTGCTTAACCACTTTCCCCTCTGACAAACACGCAGTGGGGAATATGTATTTCACAATCACGTCTATTTTTTGTTTGTCTTGCAAATATCGGGGGGGAGGGGGGGTCCATGCCCCCCTTGTCTACGCCATGAGTTAAGTGCAAATTACCCGAACTCCAAGAACTCGTCTTAAATTTGAAGTTCAATTGTCGTCAAACGTCTAGTACGATCGTGGAAATGCCGGATAATTCGAAGAGTGTAGAAAAACTAATATTCTTCAATAAATTTTTAGAAAGAATAGAGAGAACATAATTCTCACAGTAAACTGACTTCAATTCCATCATAATTTCTTTTTTTTTCTTCTTTTTGAGAGCTATATAGGACTATCTCTCTCTGCTAAATTGAAAGCTAAAAGATCTGTCGGGACGTGACAGGCTGAGTACCGGTATACAGTGTTGGACAGCAGTAAATAAAAGGATATTTTCAAAGCCCTGGTCATTGTAGTAACATAAGGAGGTATACTGTAAGGATATCTGAAAAATGAAAACACACAAACACATAAAAGCACACATAAAAGCCAAACACACATCCACGCGTGTACGGATGTGGGGGTTGCGCATATCTTTTGGAAGCGAAAATATAATGTGCACAGTACAACACAGCGAGTTACAGACTTTCCGAGAGATAATTTCATAACAGGTATCATTCCAAGCATGGACTAATATTTAACACCGTTTAAAAGCTATACGATAATGCAGGATAAGCATTGGCAGAGCTGATTCGTGAAATGGCGGCCTCACCATACGACCCACATCGCAATAGCTGCTCATTAAGCATGCGCAGCTCGATTTTGTCCTAAAATACCGGAAGGCGACGGGAAGGGCGACGTCGCTAGCGACGTCGCGTTTAAACAGAGCGACGTCGCGTCGCGTTCTATCTCTTAACATTACAGGACGCGACGGGAAGGGCGACGTCGCCCATCGCGTCGTGTTGATTAAAGCGACGTGCGACGGGAAGGGCGACGTCGCGTCGCGTTCTATCTCTTAACATTATAAGAACGCGACGCGCGACGCAAAAATGGCCGAAATGGAACACCATAGATATACTTATCCAACTCTACTTTCGGTTTGGGCCATAACATATTTTGGTTATAAGTTTACACTTTTGGACACTTTGATGTCCTACTGATACGAATGAAACAGAAACATGTGGAGTATCAGTCAAAGGAATGACATACGGTAGGCTAATAATAGTCTATTCACATCTGATGTGAACAAAATTTTTTAATGCGTATTACGTCCATGAAAGACGGTTTGAAACCTATAACATTACGCTTGGACTCCCAAGTCATCTTCCTCAAGGTCCTGTGATGTTAGTCACACTACTCAGGTATAAATGCGTTTTACTGATGGTTTGATAGTGGGATAGGATCGACTGACCAACAAATTGGCATTTTAGATTCAACGGTTGGTGGGTGCTCCCGGTGTTGAACTTTGGATTTCCCCAAAATTCATTCTTGGTCATTTCAACAAAAGTGAAACTTGTAAATGGCTAATAAATGAACCTCCAATAATATTTCCTACCCGCACCCCGATTCTCCGCCCCCATCCCCTCCTGGAAATAGGACAGGAAAGGTTCAGTTTATCTGCAAACATACTGCTTATATTTTCTAAGAAAGCATGGTGTCTATGGCAAGCCGTTTCAGTATTTAATCGGTTATTCCACATATGTTGAAAACTTTTGCACATATGTCAAAAAGTTTTTAACATATGTATAAAACTTTTCAACATATGTCTAAAAGTGCGAATTTATTCCACATATGTGTAAAAGTTTTATACATATGTTAAAAACTTTTTGACATATGTGCAAAAGTTTTCAACATATGTGGAATAGTTAATTTATTTAACATATGTGTAAAACTGTTCAACATATGTGTAAAACTTTTACACATATGTCTAAAACTTTTACACATATGTCTAAAAGTTTTCGACATATGTTGAAAAAAAGGTTTTTGCACATATGTCTAAAACTTTTACACATATGTATAAAACTTTTCAACATAAGTGAAATAGTTATTTTATTTCACATATGTGCAAAACTTTTACACATATGTCTAAAAGTTGCGACCTCTGCCGTAGGCATCGACTGCTCCCTGGTATCATTTTGGCGCCTTTTCCTCCTGCAAACAAAGGAACAATCTTTCCACAATGATAACATATTCAGTAAGGTTGACCTTGAAATGGCTGTAAGAGAGTTGAGTTCGTGTGTTCATTTATCTGTGACCCAGCTGATTACTCCTACACTACAGTATTTCGATCCTGTATGTCAAATGTCTTGTTAATTCAGGCTTTGTTCCTACCCCAGCCCCGCTATCCTCGTTCGTTTGAAGTTTGCATGGACCCACCGTGCTCTGTACCACATTTAGCTACCGCACACAGGGGCTTGTTGTTGGTAATAATTTAGGATCTTAATTTTCATATATACTCACCTCGTACTCATATTTATGGAGTAGGATGAGAGTATATCAGAATATAATATCATAATTAATAACTGACCAACAACCAGCCCCTGTGCTATACCGCAGTTTGTACGATCTGCGTTAGCTACAGGAGTAGAGGTGCGTTGAAGGAAGAGTCATGTATGGACCTTGAGTCCAAGATAATATAGTACTATTATTATTATTATTAGCTTCCGTGTCCTCACTGTAGTTTCACATGTCTCGCATAGTCGGAGAGACGAAAAACAAACCCCGAAGGCACAGCGCCATTTTGAAATGGTCGTTAGATAACAAACATTCACGAGAGATTATACCACAGGGAGCAGTCCATTTCCTTTCCATTAACTCTCCTGGAATTTATTTAACATATGTACAAAACTTTTGCACATATGTGGAAAAACACTTTATTTGACATATGTGTAAAAGTTTTGCACATATGTATAAAACTTTTCAACATATGTGAAATAGTTAATTTATTTTACATATGTGTAAAACTTTTCCACATATGTGTAAAACTTTTCAACATATGTGTAAAACTTTTCAACATATGTGTAAAACTTTTGCACATATGTCTAAAAACTGTTTTTTACACATATGTGAAATTCTTTTGTACATATGTGCAAAAGTTTTCAACATATGTGGAATAACCGATTAAATACTGAAACGGCTTGCCATAGGTGTCCCCCTGTTTTTATTACATATTCAACTGGAACTAAATGTGTTTAGTAAATAGCAAACTGGGGAAAATTTGACCTCGGAAAGTTTGATTTATTGAGCATAAAGCATGAAAAAATTCAAATCTCCCTATATATGTATTCAGTGTTATGGCCTTTAAGTGCTATACATGAATTTGCAGGGGCGTCGTTAGGGGGGGGTCGTCAGGTGCGAACGACCCCCCCTTGGACGCGCCAAAAAAAAAAAAAAAGAAGAAAAAACAAAAACAAAAACAAAAAAAAAACAGAGAAAACAAAAACAAAGCAAAAAAAGCAAAAGGGAAAAGAAGGAAATAAAAAATGTCCGTTTCCAGGCTCGTGAGCATGCTCCGTTTCAGTAGTGACGCGTCAGTTCGCTCAACAGGACTTTCCGTTTTATGGTCATAAAGTGGATTATAAAAGAGCTGTAGCTTTGTTCATGAGACTCCACCCTCGACTGATACCGCAGGGAAACCCTCGACGGATAAAGCATGCGAATTTGCTATTCAATTAATCATTAACACTAACTGGTGTGTTTTTTTCCTTCTGCTCGATGCGTGTGGATTTGATAATGAAGCATCGGCAGCCTAGGTCTACCGTTGGCGAAGTGCAAAACGGGCAATAAACTGAAAGCTGTATATGTATAAGCTTTGCTGAAGGCTATACTACATTCGTGATATTTCATTTCCGGAAAATATATCAGTTTAATTTTTTTTCTAGTCAGTATTTCACCATGGCCACGAGATATAATCCATGATACACAGTTTCATATTCTACACAATATTATACATTCAGCAATATTTTCAGCAAAAGTTTAATGTTCACAGTCATGAAATGACATATGAATCGGAAAGTGATATGATGATGTTTAGTTTCAATCATTTTAACATGGTTACAGTGGCGTCGGAAGCGGAGGGGCCAGCCCCCCCTCCCCCCCCTCTCCCTCACTTTTGATTTAGGGGGGCCCGAATATCTTTTGTCCACCCACTTTTCACTTTTCAGCATCCCTAACTGACCATGTCCCCACATAAAACCAGGAAGTCAAATGGAGTCCGGCATATTCTTCAATATCGATGCGAGTTTATACGAAACAAATGTGAAAATAGAACCATGAATCTATATAGGCCTACATTGTGTTCAGATCTGTTTCCGAGAAAACGGGTAAAACGCATCTCCGGCAACCGGAGACCCCGGAGCTTCCGGGGCCTAGGCGGCCCCTGGACCCTCGCCTGTCAGGCTAGCTGTGAGGATCGCTCATTTTAGCTTTGTGTAAACGAATCGCTATCATATTGGTTCTAATGTTCCATGATGTAAAGGTCATCGTTTTTTTATGTGTTTTCTTATGTGATAAATGGATTCAGACATGAAGTATGATTTTTTCAATATCGATGAGTGCTTATAAATGCGAAACATACGTGAAAATAGAACCATAAATCTGCATACATTACGTTCGAATTTATTTCTGGGAAAACTCTTAGAACGCGTCTCTGGAGATCTGGAACTTCGGAGCTTCCGGGGCCTAAACGGCTCGTGGATCCTCGCCTGTTGGGCTGTGAGGGTTTCCTTGTTGTATCTTTGTGTGAATGAATCGTATCTGTAGGCATATTGGTTTCCCCCCCCCCACCCCACCAAGAACTATAAGTCATCGTTTTGTATGTTTTAAATATAACTAGAACGTCAAATGGATGAAGGCATGAGGTGCGATGTTTTCAATATCGATGCATGCTTATAATTGCGGAAAAAAAATCGTGAAAATAGAATCATAAATGATCAGTTTTATTTCCGGGAAAACGTTCAGAACGCATCTCCGGCAATCTAGGACCCCGGAGCTTCCGGGGCCTAGGCGGCCCCTGGACCCCCGCCTGTTGGGCTGTGATAGTGGTCCCCCACTTTCAATTACGTTCCCACGCCACTGAGTTAGCCTAAGAGGTATATCGGCCCAAAGCATTATTATTGTGTTTTCAAGATGAAGAGAATAAAATATAATACTGATATTTGACAAATGACGTATTAGTTTAATTGTTGGAAATCGCTCAGAATGCATCTCAGGCCATCTAAGCTCATCTAAGGTCCCAGAGCTGTATAATATAACCCTAAATCTGCATACATTATGTTCAGATTTAATTCCGGGAAAACGCTTAGAACGCATCTCCGGCGATCAAGGACCCCGGAGCTTCCGGGGCCTAGGCGGCCCCTGGACCCTCGCCTAAAGTGCTATGATAATCGACCCCCCTTTGAAAAATCCTAGCGACGCGCATGATTTGGCTGCCATATTTTTCTAATGAGTATGGTGACCCCCATTTTTTCATGGATCATCTTCCCTTAACCCGATGAAACAAATCATGACATTTAAAATAACATTCAGGCTGTAGGAATGAACGTCCTCTACTGCCTTAATTCTTACAAACTGCATCTGAAATTATGTTTATCATTGTGAAATGCACGAGTTTGGTCGCTGGATTCAGATTTTCGATGTCATGAACAGATGGACCAATAATTCGCCCCGAGAATCAAGAGTATTTTCATTTGTTTGTCCGATTACGCAAGGACATCGCAATGTGAGTTTGTCTCAAGCACTCAAGCCGGATGTTAAAAAACCTTGGGAACTATTGATAGCTCTAAGCGCAGACTGAATTTATTGTTAACTAAAAAGAGGCGCACGTCTTTGCTTTGTATGCCTTACAAAACATCGTTAGAAATAACAAAAGTTCGGTATTCACTGCCCAAGGGTCCAGGAAGGCAAACAATATCAGTTCATAACGTGTCAACTTTTGTCGTCCACTTGGTCATGACTTTTGAACACGTTATTCCTGGTTCAGACTTTCCAATCGCCCATCATTATCATTTCAAGATAAAAGACTGTCTGGATAAAAAACAATAGCAAACTATATATTGAAGATCGATGGATATCGTCTATCCCTACAACAAGGCATGTATCTCCAATTCCAGTCCTCCTTATATCGGGAGAAATCTCCCACCTATTCCCATTCTCCTTATGCCAGGGACATCTCTTCCCCATTCCCATTCTCCTTATGTCAGGGGCATCTCTCCTTCATTCCCATTCTCTTTATGTCAGAGGCATCTCTTCCCCATTACCATTCTCCTTATGCCAAGGACATCTCTTCCCCATTTCCATTCTCCTTATGTCAGGGGCATCTCTCTTTCATTATCATTCTCTTTATGTCAGAGGCATCTCTTCCCCATTACCATTCTCTTTAAGTCAGAGGCATCTCTTCCCCATTACCATTCTCCTTATGCTAGGGACATCTCTTCCCCATTCCCATTATCCTTATGTCAGGGGCATCTCTCCTTCATTATCATTCTCTTTATGTCAGAGGCATCTCTTCCCCATTACCATTCTCCTTATGCCAGGGATATTTCTTCCCCATTTCCATTATCCTTATGTCAGGGGCATCGCTCCTTCATTATCATTCTCTTTATGTCAGAGGCATCTCTTTCCTATTACTACTCTCTTTATGTCAGAGGCATCTCTTCCCCATTACCATTCTCCTTATGCCAAGGACATCTCTTCCCCATTCCCATTATCCTTATGTCAGGGGCATCTCCTCTTCATTGTCATTCTCTTTATGTCAGAGGCATCTCTTCCCCATTACCATTCTCCTTATGTCAGGGGCATCTCTCCCCCATCCTCAATCTCCTTATGTCAGAGTATACAATAATGATATGAATACAACTCGATTCGAAGATCGACCGATTACGCTATGAAGCCATCTTCAATATAAACATGCGACCGATAATGTATGGGGTATAATTTCTTTCGATTATGGACCCTGAAATTCTTTTATGGACGGCTGAATATTGAATGTCGAATCTGACGCTTCCTAAGGATATTAAACAAGCAGAGTAAGACCTCAGAAGTATATGTTCACGGTACTTAATTCACGAAGACGTTTGTTGTCGACAGCTACACCACACTGAAGATTCCAAAATAATTGGAACTTTCGGGTCGGCAACGCTATTCATCGGGTAAAGATGACGGATTCGAAGCGAAAATTGCTGCCAAGCGACAAAACTTCGCCCGAGTAGGAAGAGCCATTAGTGTACGTATCTCGAGGTACTCGCCAGTTGGTGATCCGTAAAGATAGGAAAGTTTCGAGGTAACCTAAAAGGTGCGTTGGCTTCTGAGGTTTACTTGCCAAGCCACACAAATCCGCTAGCTAAGCTGCCCTTTAACTTTCTCTAATTGTACCTATAGAAAAAGTTCAACGAATATCGTCTTTGAAACTGTGGAGACGATCATATCTTCACCCCATTGAGTACGACGACTGAGTTGAGATCAGTTGGAACTGTCAAAGGCTGATTTATAGAGTCGGGCGCAATACATTCCATGCAATCATAGTCCACTAAGAAAAGGTTCTTATGAAGTAAAATGTTGTGTTCGTCTCTAGTATAGCATGTATCAAACCTGAGGGGACAAACAACCAGGCGAATTGGGTATATTTCTTATTTTACATGATATGGTTTAATTCACGATCTGTTCTAAATTGGTTGACATCAGTCTGAAGCATTACAGTCAGTTCTTAATAATTAACTTACACTATATGATTGATGTTATGAGAATGAATTGAACAATAAAGAGAGGTTCTTTATCAACAGTTCGTAGGAATACGGGAGACGGTCGAGAGATGACTTGGGGCCCTCTATATAGAAATACGGGAGGCGGTCGAGAGATGAATTAGGGGCCCTGTCTAGAAATAAACTGAAATCCTCTCAAAATTTCGAGGTTTATGTCACCTTGGTAGGTCAGCTCAGAACTTGCTGGTAACAGTCCCCTAATACACGTTCATGCCAAAAAAACTTCTAATATCAACGGTTCTCCTTATTTTGCCGATGAAAGGATTCGGATGGATCACTGACTCATTACTGGACAATTTGCAAATGAGAGCCTACTTCGTAGGAATACTCCGATTCTACGAAGTAGGGTAGGCATTAGGACTCCGACGTGCACTGAACTCTTGGAAATCCCCCCGCCCCATGATCCTGCCTATATTAAGATGGGCACAGCCCAAGTCAGAATCACCAGTGATTTTCATTAAAAATCACCAGAAATTTTGATCAAAAGTAGGTCAGCTGATAACAGCTGCTGCTGGTAACAGTCCCCTAATGCACCTTCATGCAAAAAATCAAGGCTCTAATATCAACGGTTCTCCTGATTTTGCCGGTGAAATGATTCGAAAGGACTCACTGACGACCGGACAATTTGCAGATGGTAGCCTATTTCGTAGGAACAATTTGACTGAAGTGGACTGGAGAGAATTTAATATATTTCTGATCTACGGCTGTTGCAATAGTTCTGCACGAGGGAAACGAATATTATTTACACGATCTACATTTCTCAATGATTGTCAGATAGATATAGGACGAAAGTTATATTATTGCCTTTACCAAATATGTAAACGACATATCTTTAATGGGCATCCAGAAGAACTTCTGGATTGCTCTTGAGCTGACGTTTCGTTGGAAATACTTCCAACTTTTCCAAAGCTAATGAGCATTGAAAAAGTTGGAAGTATCTCCAGAGAAACGTTTTACAAAAGTTGGAAGTGTCTTCAACGAAACGTCAGCTTCACAGCAGTAAAGAAGTTATCCATAAATTGCCTTGCGTATGTAACAGACGTCCTTCAAAAATACTCTGATGTAATATGGCGATTAATATTTTGTTTATGGTCATCGATAAGTAATATTCCATTGAAACAACAGAAAAGTTCTCACTAAAGCCATGAAATGATTGGAAAGTCTTTCACGGATGAATCATTTCCCGGATATCCACTCTTCCCCAGATAGGATCATGTAACTTACCGTCAAGGTTTATTTTTTAGTCATCTTGGCGAGTAAAATATTTGAGCTGATCTGTCATCACAGCTTCCGAGCTAGCTTATCTAATCTCCCTTAATCCGGTGCTAGGGGCCGTGGGGTTACTTCTTAGTGTCCACATGAACTACTGCAATAAAAAGCGCGGCTGAGACACTAAGGCTACTTTCAAGAATCCTCCATATTCTAGCGTGTGAAATGTGCGGTGCCGAGAGCTTTCCCGTGGAGTCAACTGGTTGCTTTTTTGTCGGCGGACGTCAACTTTTCCCAAAGCTATCTCTCTCCAATTTGGCGAGGATGTCACACGACGATATAATTTCACGCTTGTGTACATGTAGCATGGTAATTTTCTAACAAAAGCGTGTACTTTTCATTATGAACAGGACAGAAAAAACATCCCTGGCGTTTGGTCATTTGCAACAACAGCAACATGACAATATCGCCTATCTTAATCCACCAGCTGACTAAAAGAAATATTAAGAAATAAAGAAAAAAGCCAACTGTATGGTTTGTATTTGTAGTTGATGAATTTATTGATGCAGCTTTAATACCTGAATTTCCGATCTCTCGCGATCGATTGATATTTGTCACCAGAGCGATCGGAACAAACAAACTGCTCAAACAAACGCTTCTCCACCTCCCCAGCAGTTTGATACAAAAACTATCTATTATCACAGAAAATGTGGGAGATCCGTTATGACCAGTTTGATAAGGCAACTAAGGCTATATAAAATCAAATATAATCGAATATTCTGTAGTCGCTACCCTGTTAAAGTTTACTGCCGTAATCACATCGATGGACCTTCAGAGGGACTGTAGCACAGTCCAAATTTTATAGAAAACTCAGCTGATTTCCTCCCATATATTATCACCAGTGACTGTGCTGACAGTAATAATTATTATCGGGATCTAGTTCCAGGACTCGATAACAATGCAGTTTTGTTATAAATACTGTTTCAATACAACCTGTCAGTTTAACCAATCAGTCACCATGTAATGTCCATAAATTATGAAAACATGCGGCCTTACATTACAAGAGGTATGGTAGTCTAAGAAATATTGACCAATAAGTTTAGTCACGGTCTTTCAAATAAATAACCAACAGAGCAGAGGTTACTATGCAGTTTGTAAACAAGTAAACAATAATAACAAGAGCCCAAGGGGCTTCAATATACGCCCGTATATCTGGAATTTCATTGATCCAAATTTCAAGGTTGTTTAATAGCCGTGATTCCAATTGATAGCTAGCAATCCAGAGAAATATCTACAATTTTGTGCTTCAGAGAATGTAACATATATCACATCTTATATTGAATGATAAACGAAGATGAGCTTAACTCATGGTGACTAGTTGACCTTGAAGCAAGAGCTTAGAGCTCACATATCCCACACTGAAATCGACAATAGTCAAACACAAGATAATAGTAGTTTTCCTGCAAATGGATTCCTTTCAGACGAGAGAATTTTTCATGAAGGAAGAAGAAAGAGACGAAGTAAACCTTTGTTCTTGAGTTAATAAACAGGTGTGAAGTTCATAAAGGACTCCTCTCCCCGTTAAATTAGTAAATGTATGGTTTTTATTTCACAACAGTTTAACTAAATGAAGCGTTTCAAACATGGGAGACAACTCCACAGGACAATACCATATAAATGCAGGGGAAAGAACTTCGAATATTCCAACAATATTCCAACACATTTAGTCAGCTAAGCTCGATTCAGTTTTGGGGGACTGCGACCTAGACCTTTGACAAATTGATCTCATATGTATGGCTCCACTTTGCCATGCGAGTAAGGTATACTCAAAGTTTGGTACCAATCCATACCTTGAAACTAGAGCTATCGCATGGACAACAAATGTTAATGGATGAATGGACAGAACGCAACATCACATTACACGACCTCGTCTTCGAGAGGCATATGAAAATGTGACTTTTAATGATTTCTTGATTTTGGGGTCACAGTGACCTTGACCTTTGACCTTGACCTCAATTTTGGTACACAACACATCGTCTTCCCTCAATCTATCAATGCACACAAAAAATCATGATTTTTAATGATTTCCTGATTTTGGGGTCACAGTGACCTTGACCTTTGAGGACCTTGACCTACATTTTGGTATGTGACACATTGTGTCCCCCTAATGTATCTACTGACACAAAAAATGTTATTTTTAATAATTTCCTAATTTTGGGTGTCGGTGACCTTTGACCTTGACCTAATTTTTGGTATGCATCACTTCATTTCCGCCTATTGAATCCACTCACAAAAAATTAGAAATTTTAAACGATTTCCTGATTTTTTGATCACATTGACCTTTGACCTCTGACCTTGACCTACATTTAATATGCAACACATCGTTCCCCCCCTAGGGCATCCACTCACCAAAAATTAGAACTGTAGATGGAAAACTGTCAACGATCAATGATTTCCTGATTTTTGGCAACAGTGACCTTTGACCTCTGACCTCGACCTCAATTTTGGTACGCGACACATCGTCTCCACCTGGCGTATCCACTCACAAAAAATTGCAACTGTGGACAGAAAACGTTCACAGATATAGACCGGACACGAACACTTCAGTGATTTCCTGTTTTTTAGGCCAGTGACCTTTGACCTGTGACCTCGACCTTCATTTTGGTACGCGACACATCGTCTCCCCGTAGGGTATCCACTCACCAAAAATTGGAGCTGTGGATAGGAAACTGTCCCAGATATAGACCGGACACGAGAACCGGACAGACGGACAGACGGACGGAAACCGCCATCACATAATACGACCGCCTTTTGGGCGGGCGTATAAAAAGGAAAAAAAAAAATAATCATCAGATAAATATGAAGATCCACTTACAGAAATAGAAGTTCTTAACCACTATAACAAACTCGATCAATCTGGTACTAAAGCCATAGTATAACGGTATGGACAACAAACAGAGATATAAATAATAGCCACATACCAAACAAACGCATACACATACATGTAGTTCAATAAATATAATTTAAAACAATTGGTCAAAAGAAAATAAAATAATGATAACATCTATAAACAAAATGACAAATGGTTTTGTACAATGAATTTCTTACATATATATACAGCATAAGATATCCTGATCTTGAGTGTAGGAAATGTGTTCAACAGAACCAAACATAATACCTATCATTTCTTTGACATAAATACTGACATATTTTGTGCAACATTTCGTAAATTTGTTTTTCAGTCATGGATAAATTATGGTTCTATCATCGAAAATATTCTGGCTGTCAAATTATTGAAGTAAAGTATGTAGTTTAATCATAACTGCTATTCTTGGCTGACAATATTTTTTAAAAGTGATATAGAATATTATAAGATGTGGGATTTGTATGAAGGTAATGTGCCCGTGTCTCATTAAAAAAACTTTGTGTAAAATAGCATGACATATTTAAGATGGAATGCAAAGGTTTTCATATTTTTCTCTTTATATTATTCCTGGGCTAGTTAATGATGGAACTATCCGCCTCTTTACTTGGTTTGATTTTATCTGAATTATTTGTCTCCTAGTAGCTTTGGAAAAGTGCTCCAAAGTTGGTATCTCAAGCTCAGTCGATTTCTGAAATGAAATCCGTATCGCTTCTCTGCCCATGTTTGACACTTTGTGACGTGACATCAGTTGTATCATCAATACTTGTAACGTTCAGGCTTCGGAATGTGGCTGATCTGACGTGACATCAGAATAAATATCACTGATTTTTTCATCATTATTCAACCAATATAAAATATAACGAGAGATCTGAAGGATCTTGGCGCCCACCATTGTCCGATAATTGTAAGAGGATCTTTTTGTTCACTGGTACTAAGAACAAACGATTGATTTGTAACTTTTTTCGCAGAATTTCGAATTTGAGCGAAACCGATCGAAAAAGGGACACTGGAAAACACCAAGATATTATCTTTATAAGTTTCAGGAGTTTCAAGATTCCTAGAAACTGTACTTGATGTCGGTTGTTATAGTACAAGGGAAATTAGCAAAGTTAGTCTGAAAGTGAATGTCCGGAATATCCCTTTACTTTTTTTTGCACGTGTCATCATTGGAATCAGAATCATTCGAACTCCTTGATATAGAAGGTGAAGGTATGGATATTCTCTATACTCAATATATAGAATATGCCCCACCGTTTGATCCTCCGACTCATCACAACTAGGGAAAACCTTATTAATTTGAAGCGAAACTTGGATTTTGGAATCGAACCAAAAAAGGTATCTTGCACAACTAGGCCATATTGGATTTTGAAATAGACCAAAAAAGGTATCTTGCGCAACTGAACCTCAAGGGGAACCTGTGTACCAAATTGAGAAATCCTGAGAAATCGTGATAAAGTTTCATGGGGAAATCCAAGATGGCCACTTGGTGGCCATATTGGATTTTTCGAATCGGACCAAAAAAGGTATGTTGCAAAACTAGACTCCACATTTGAGAAAGATCCATGCAATAATTTCCTGAGAATTCATAATAACACAATTTCATGGGGAAATTCAAGATGCGGCCATATTGGATTTTCAAAACAGAGCAAAAAAGTTATCTTAACTAGACTCCACATTTGAGAAAGATCCATGCAGTAATTTCCTGAGAATTCATAATAACACAATTTCATGGGGAAATTCAAGATGGCCACCTGTTGGCCATATTGGATTTTCGAATCGGACCAAAAAAGGTATCTTGCACAACTAGACTCCAATGGAAATCTGAGTACCAAATTTGAGAAAGATCCATGCAGTACTTCCTGAGAAATCACGATAACAAAATTTCATGGAAAAAGCCAAGATGGCCGCCTGGCAGCCATACTGGATTTTCGAATCGGACCAGAAAAAGTATGTTGCACAACTGGACCCCAAGGGGAACCTGTGTCCCAAATTTGAGAAAGATCCATGCCGTAGTTCCTGAGAAATCGCGATAACAAAGTTTCATGGGGACCAGAAAAGGTATCTTGCACATGTAGACCTCAAGGGGAACCTGTGTACCAAATTTGAGAAAGATCCATGCAGTAGTTGCTGAGAAATCGCGATAACAGAGTTTCATGGAGAAATTCAAGATGGTCGCCTGGTGGCCATATTGGATTTGAAAATCGGACCAGAAAATGTATGATCTTGCACAACTAGACCCCAAGGGGAACCTGTGTACCAAATTTGAGAAAGATCCATGCAGTAGTTCCTGAGAAATCGCGATAACAAGAATTGTTTACGCGCGGGCAGACGACGGGCGGACGAAAAGCGATTTGAACAGGCCACCATCTGGTGATGGTGGGCTAAAAATGAAAATCTAAAAACCGTTGCATTTCACCTTTACAAACTGACTTACTTCTTCACAGAACCCTCAAATAACAGGTATAAATGTCACTGAGCATGGTCTACTCTAGAGAGTGAAATCACAATGCCAATCGGAGGTAAATTTATACACAGCTAGCGGTTGGCAAATTATAACAAAGGATGGACATGAAATTCAGTACACTGTGACTATTATACACTAGAGCATCCTGACAAAAAAATAAAATATCACAAACTAAGTCTGTATATGGGTTAAAGAGTAAAATAAAATAATGTTTACATCACAGATAATAGAATTACCGTATACATTTTCCCCAGTCTTCTGCAAAACTAATATAACTATACTGATTTTCAACCAAACGCATCTGATTGGCCAATCAAATTTCTCAACCAACCACACTGACCAGTCCAATGAGATTGTTACATGAATAGAGGTAAGAAGATTTTTATGAACTGACCAATCAAATGATTAGTTCGAATGACCAATAAGGTGATGTAAAAGCCTGGCTGAAAAGACACTACATATACCTACCTATATGTGACTTTCTCAATTTAAAAACTTGGATTTTGATGACCTTGAATTGATGCATTATTCTCAGGAGGTATCACTTTGAAACACTTTCCACCAGGCTACTTAAAGAGGTAGTAGCATGATTTTAATTGTTTGGGTAAACTGATCACCTGCAAAATTTACCAAAGGCTTTTCAAGTCGCAAAAAGTCTTGTATTTTGCATAGGGTCCAATATTGTTGGATTCTCCATTTCGGTCTAGTGAACAAGATGAAAATGAGAACTGACGGAGATGAAGTCAGATAACGTGACCAGGTGTCAATGACATCACGTTAGAAGCTGTCACAATGCGATAAAAATTCTAAGATAGTGTATGACATCACAAAGCGTCATGCCCACAATGCCGATGTGTGTGTTGAGACAAAATCTCAGGCACAGGAGCCAAGTGCAGGTTCTGTCATGTTTTTCAGAGTATATCAAATTGTATATAGTTTACAAATTTGAAAATAAAAACATGAAAAACCACAAAACAAATCCACTATAGGCCTACCTTAAAGTTGAAGTTATAATTAAAGAAACAAATACACACAAAAAGATAGTGCCACGGCACTGTAGCTCATCTGGCTGTAACTGGCGAAAGTAGCTGTAAGAAATTTTTACTAAAGAACTGCAATAGATGAGGTTCTAACTTGTGTTGTTCCCCCTGAACACTAAATGATCCATGCAGTAATTTCCTGAGATTTCATGATAACAAAGTTCATGGGAAAATTGAAGATGGCCGCCTGGAGGCCATATTGGATTTTCGAATCGGACCAGAAAAGGTATCTTGCACAACTAGACCCCAAAGGAAACCTGTGTATCAAATTTGAGAAAGATCAATGCAGTAGTTCCCGAGAAATCGCGATAAAGTTTAATGGGGAAATCCAAGATGGCCACCTGGTGGCCATATTGGATTTTCAAATAAAATCACAAAAGGTATCTTGCACAACTAGACCCCAAGGGGAACCTGTGCACCAAATCTGAGAAAGATCCATGAAGTACTTCCTGAGAAATCACCTGGTGGCCATATTGGATTTATGAATCAGACCACAAAAGGTATCTTGCACAACTAGACCCCAAGGGGAACCTGCATACCAAATCTGAGAAAGATCCATGCAGTGGTTCCTGAGAAATCGCGATAAAGTTTCATGGGGAATTTCAATATGGCCGCCTGGTGGCCATATTGGATTTTCGAATCGAAGCAGAAAAGGTATCTTGCACAACTAGACCTCAAGGGGGACCTGTATACCAAATTTGAGAAAGATCCATGCAGTAGTTCCCGAGAAATCGCGATAACAAACTTTCATGGGGAAATCCAAGATGGCCACCATGGCAGCCATATTTAAAATCTGATCGACACCGCATGAACAAATTCTGGTGTACTCATTGGGAGGAACATGCATGCCAAGTTTCAGCTTAATCGGCCAAGCGGTTTCAGAGAAGAAGATGTTTACGGACGACAATCCATGACATTAGCCCATCGGGCCTTTGGCCCAGATGAGCTAAAAAAAACTTGTTGTATTCTTGTGAGTTTTTGTACACAGGCTTGCTGCTGCCAACGAAGCTTTTCACTTGCAATTTGTACAAAATTTGATATCACAAGTAACTGTCTGCAGTGATAGCTCACTTCCAGTCTTCTCGATTTTATGGCAGGTTGTTACTTTATTATAACAAACTGTGATGATGAATAAAGTATTTTCGTCTTAGTCATTTGACCAAAAAACAGAGAGTGCAAATCTTTTTCCAATGGACATCTATAGAACTCAAATGCACCATGGAACTACTTTCAAAAAGAGAGAATTTCATTGGTCCATCCATGTACTGGAAGCAATATATTTGTGAAACATTCAAAACGCCGGAACTGGATATATTACATTATAATACTATAACATAACAACAGGACATTATAATAAAAATTTATCCGATCTGGGTATTGTTATGCAATAAACAAAACAACTGCAAGAATTCCAATCCTGGCTATGGTAATTTGGAGTTTTTATAACAGTTCATTAAAGCTGCCCTTCTAGAGATAGCTATGAAGTAAACCCATTTTAGAAACAGTAGCATAAGAACAATAATCATATGCAACTTTATCTACAGTAGACCATTACATATATCCATCTCATTTTGGCATACTTTTGGTGCTTATTTACAATGGGTTAATACATATTTTATGAATTTAAAACATTCATATTTATCCTCTTCTGACCTTAATTCAATCAGTGAGAAAACTGGCTTAGACATCATATTAGTTGAATATCCAGTTTGAATGCATAAATTTCCCTCCCAAATCCATTCTTGTCTCTCAGATCTCATAGCATACTCAATACAAACTGATCTTTGCATAAGAATATGCAAATTTATACAGCTTTAGAAGTTCTGATATATGTACACTCGTCTGCATCACCATACAATGATATCGTATGCCCGAAGACTGGAGAGTACGATGTATACAACCCAAAGACTGAGAAGAAAGAAACAACTAAACCAGCGTCCACATTTATTGACTCCACCCAGCTCCCCGCCCACTACCTGTGGAACAGAAAGAAAGGAATAACAATTAATATATCATATAGAACATTATCTTGGACAATCAAGTAAGTAATGTGGTGAAGCTTCTATTCTATTATCCAGATGTCCCACAGATTAGTTTCATATAAACTAGAATGAAAGTAACTCCGAAAAGTGAAGTCATTGTGATATTCTATATTTCGGTAAAGGTTATACCATCGTCAGGAATATACAGGTAGCAAGATTACAAGAGTATATATACAGGGTGAATACAGTTAACCGTCCAAGCTGAACATTCTATATACAATGGATCATAGTGAGCAGTTTTTTTTGTGACCATTGTTTTGAAAAACTACTCACTATGATCCATTGTATATAGAATGTTCAGCTTGGACGGTTAACTGTATTCACCCTGTATATATACTCTTGTAATCTTGCTACCTGTATATTCCTGACGATGGTATAACCTTTACCGAAATATAGAATATCACAATAACTTCACTTTTCGGAGTTACTTTCATTCTAGTTTCTATTCTATTGCTCGTCACTTGATTGGTTAATTGAAAATTTTGAAAAACAAAAGGAAGAATGAGAACAAAACCAGGCTTGTGGAAGAATGTCAAGCCAATCAGAGTTTCAGGCAATCTTAATAAATGAATATCCTATCAACTTTGTGAGAGAAAGAGGGGTGTATCAGAAATATTTGATCTCTCTCATTGATATCAGTCGGGACCTTGGTATAGAGTTGGTTAATCCACTATACCTCTTGCTGGTGTCACAGAGTTCTGCACTGAGAAGTCGATTATGCGGATCAGAGCGGACTACTTTCAAAACACTGACAATTTCAAAGTCAATGTGAAGGAGAGAATGTCCCGGGGTAATCCAGAAGTGTCTGGGAGCTGATTCATCGGGTTTCAGGCTTCTGGTGTCACATGATTGGTGTTCCATGATTCATTTGTGGAATTCACGGCTAGTTTCTCCAACATATTGTTTGAAGTATTTCTTGCAAGTCAATAGGTAGATGAAATTGCGAGTGCAACAGTTGGCCAGGAGCCGATTCTTTCACTAGTGGTTGAATCGCTTTAATAGCTTTATGACAGACAGTAACAATGACTGGGCACTGTACTTTCCACATGTTGTTGGGGAAAAAAGAGAGAGGATGACCACCGACCACCTCCAGTGAGAGGATGACCACCTCCAGTAGGACTAATGGTTAGAATTAAATATCAGTCACAGCAGTCAACACAAAGCTGTATTATAGAACAAGCTGATGCCATGCCATCTGCAGAGCTGATGACATCAAAATATTTGAACACATTGTGCACAAATTTGGATATGCCAGTGAAAAAGCCTGTGTGTTCAACAGCACCGTCCCTTCCACCAAGACGGAAGGGATGATGAGAGACGGAAGCTCGTGTTAGTGCAAGAAAGTGAGATCTTGCAGTGGCATATACAATGGAAGGGTGTTGATAAGATATTAATTTATCAAGACTGAGTTTATGGGGGGGTGACCACTGACTAAAATCTGGTACAAAACTATGCATACAATTCCACTACTTAAGCTGGTACTGAGCTGTACATGAAAGTATCCTTACTTAATATGGTACCAAACTAAACATATATACTAGCTTAATCTTGTACAAAGCTGTACACATATGTATCCTAACTTAAGTTTGTACTGAACTCCACATGTATGCAGCCTAATTTAATCTGGTACCAAACTGTACATGTATGTAGCCTAACTTAATCTGGTACCAAACTATACAGGTACACTAACTTAATCTGGTACCTAGCTGTGCAGGTACACTAACTTAATCTGGTACCTAGCTGTGCAGGTACACTAACTTAATCTGGTACCAAACTGTACACATGTACTAACTTAATCTGGTACCAAACTGTACAGATAAGTATCCTAACTTAATCTGGTATCAACCTGTACAAGTTTGTATCCTAACTTAATCTGGTCGGTATCAAACTGTACATGTATATATATCCTAACTTAATCTGGTACTAAAATGTACAAGTATGTATCCTAACTTAATCTGGTCGGTACTAAACTGAGCAATTATGAATCCTAACTTAATCTGATACCGAACTGTACATATATGTATCCTAACTTAATAGCACAGATTCTAGTGCAGAAAATTGGTTGAGTCTGGAGCGGGATCGGACCAGCGACCCTCAGTGTAAGGCACCTAATCATACCAAACTGTGCACGTATGTATCCTACCTAAATCTGATATGAAACTGTACACATATACTAATAGGGAGTTCATTGAGATTCAATATGGCGGCGTTTTAGCCGGCGAAAATGTCAATATGTTGAAGAAAACTGTCACTTTCATTTTAACAAAGTTTGCATGGTTTAGACTTGTTCAGTTTATTCTTACTGTTAAAATAAAATTTGGAAACAAATAAATTATTCTCTATCTCTTGTTGTGCTGTGTTTGTTGTACTGCTATTAAAAAATTGTTTTGGACTAGCGCATGATGCGGTAATCCGTTCCTCACGGTACCGCGAACCGGAAAAGATGGGGGTTTCCTCTTGGCCTAAAACACCGGCCTTTGAGCCTCGATTTCATTGAATTACGTGTCATTTTCTAGGGAATCCCCTATACTATGGCGGGAATCTCCTCGATGACGTAATTTTTTCCACACGGGCCGTAGCGGAGTGTTCAAAGGCGGATCTTCTTGATAAGTGAGCCGTTTCCCGACTCGCAAGGTAATATTTCGCTAATCGGAATATATATTCTTAAAGTCCGAAGGTTGAACTTGTCATCTGTCTTGATTTGGGCTGATATTTCCGACGAAGGCCATTGTTAAAAATTCATTTTCTGAAGCGATACTTTCTCTCCCCGCTTCAAAACGATATATTCAAGATGGCGACTACCAACGCCAGCCGACATGTGCGTGACCTCATTACGGTCTCGGCTCAAACTGGAAAACTACAGTGAATCATTCACGATCATTACGTTCGTTCATGTTCCTTGGATATTTAAATAATTTTCACTTCAGTAATTTGCTCTGGTTTCAAAAATAATGGAGAGAAATGACGATCATCTCTATGTAAAAATACGAGGGAAGCAAATCGTCAGACAGAACAGCCATCAGCCAGGCTATCCCTCTATATGGAACATGTGCGCCTTCTACAAATGGCAATTACGTGAAACACTGCCACTCCCCCCAGATTTGTACACATTTTAAAAAGACATTAAACTTATGGAGGTTATTTAATTATAGGAAAGGGGAGCAATTAGTTCGAAGTAATACAGGTTCTGACTGAACATAATATTACAAATATTATTTGGAATATAGTGTAGGCCTAATTACTATTGAATAACAATTGAATAATATATTTTCAATAAAATAAAATTGTGCATTACATGAATACAAAACAAATTAATTTTTTATTCTTTTTTTTGCCAACACAGATACTTATATGAACGTCATGGTGTATTTGATGTATTTAACCATCTCGGGTGGATGGTCAAGACAAGTGATCCGAGATCTTGCCTATATGGACACACAGTGGATGGTAAGTATCAAAATATGTGGAGATCATTCCACATGTAAACTTACACAGCAATGAAGTAAATTAATATGTTATGTTGAAAACAAATCTTAATTAAATGTACTGCCTGGTATATCTATTCTCTGACATTGATTTTATTCTGACAAAATAAATTTTCAGTTATGGTCAATATTAAGTTGTGTGTGATTTCTTTATGCTGTATTACCGTGGATATGGAGATAGGTTATACAATTGGAAATAAACCAATTTCCTGGATAATAGAGTTTACAATTGAATGTGAATCAAATGTATTTTCCCTCTACATCTATTGATATCAAATAACTGTGTTGATGTTGTATTAATCGGTTTCAGG